>CAAKHG010031901.1:55388-70811 GCA_901007715.1 Dactylopterus volitans
TGTCAAAGAAAGTCAACGTAAGACTTCTCCTGCGGGGCTGATACACTGTGGTGTGTGTGTGTGTGTGTGTGGGAGAGAAAGAAAGAGAGAGAGAGGGGGAGCCATGGGACACAGCGGCTTCGGTCGTGATGTCACATGAGACACAAGTCAAAAGACAACACAAGCGGACAATCACTCTTACAGTTAGAGAGGTATAGTTTTGTAATTTGGAAAGAAATTTTTTTTGTGTGCAATTTTCAATACCAGCTGTGTTAATATTCTCATATAAAGATGACTAACTTTCTCTTTTTGCGCACGCGTACACACACACACAAACACACACACTTCTAGCGACCACACAAATGCCACAGCAGTACACAGACGTGAGAGCAGGTGCGTTAAAAAGGACGATGGTAAACAACATATACTAACCTGAACTTGGATTTGGAGATCCTATTTCTGGAACACAGAAAACAGAATGGATTATACAGATACACGTAACACACATATAGACAAACATGAAAGGGGGTGATTTGAAAAGGATAAATTGCGATGACGTCCCTCGAGTGTTTTGGGAAATAAGCTCCTCGATGAACTTAGTTGTGCAAGTTCTGCCATGCAAGTGGATTGTGGCACAAAAGGAAAAATTTGCAATTTTTTTTTTTTTTTTTGGGGGGGAAAAGTTGCACAACCGTTAAATGATCACAGAACTTGCTAAAACACAATCATGTTGTCTGCTTACATGCACCCAGTGATTTTGGGTGCAATATAGCAGAAATGCTGATCATCATCCTTCTTTTGGACAAATCACCTCCTGCACACATACAGTGGCGTCCAGTCAAAAGAGGTAACACCGGGGGGGGGGGTTGGATTCACTCTAATCAGCCCTGATGTTAAGGAAATGTCTGTTGATTGTTCACCACTGTAAAAGTAAAAGGAGGACAAGAGATCATGGAGGACAGTGTTCTTTGAAAAGAGGAGGAGGAGATAAAAGAAAAGAGGAAGTGAAGATGAGGAGAAGAGGAGAGAAGGTGAATCCATGACAAATCACCTTAATCTGATCAAATCAGATTGAATTACTGTTTTGTATGTGTGATTTGAACCACGTGCCGCCAAAGGCCATCGACCAACAAACCTGATGCACACGTGAATATGGACTTCTTTCACTGCATCACAAAATTCGTACTTTATTTTGACTCCCAGAATGCCTTTGACGATCAAATGGATCAAAAGTGGGTGCAGTCGTTTCAGCAAAGCCCACCAGCTTTTATGGCGTCGCGAGAATTTGTTTATAAAAGCAGAGGAGCTGACTGAGTTGCTGACTGCAGCAATGAAAATGACACAGTGACTGACTGACTGACTGACTGACTGACTGACTGACTGAGTCAAGGAAAGAATAAAAAAAGACCGACTGGCTGGATGTGGAAGCTGACAGTCCGCACGTCTCCTCTCGCTATGTGTCCATCTCGATTATGAGATCAGCCGGCACCGCCGTCGGTCCTACCCCGAGGTGTGTCTCCATAGCGATGTGAAGAAGAACTGACAAATGCTAAAAAGTCTTATCTCCATAATAGTGTGAACAGGTGCCCGTAGCTAAACTTGTCGCAGTCTCTTGTAGCGGCGGGAGGAAAAAGGCTCGCGTGGTTTTGTATTCGCCTGGTTGGAGAGTCGGATTACTGTCAAACTCACTTAAGCACGATAGCAGATAAAGCTGCCGCATACATGCATATGTAGCAGCACCGTTTCTGGGTTGTATTTGACTCCCTATGAGTCGCGAACGCATCCCCAAAAGAGCTCGATCCGCTCCTCCCTGGTCCAGCCCCCAATCAGCCTGTGGTTATGTGAAACACCTGAGGCCTCAGGGTTTTCTCTCTCTCTGCTTTTCTTGCCTGCTGGTTGTCACATGGTACCGCTCCCTGACTCTGAGGTTGGCCACGATTTACGTTCTAAAGGATTGTGTTAAACCATTTTAAAAGTTTTTAAGCGTTTTGTTTGTCGTAGGGCCTTGTTTTACCCCCGCCCTGCTGTCCTGGTATTGGCGTCTCCTGCCAGAGGTTGATGTTCCTAAGTCTCTGACCGCCATGAGTGACTGTTAATCATCTCTAGTCCACCTAGTTGAGAATTCTAATTGGCAGCAGGTCATGATCTAGATGTGTTCTTTTGCATTAACATGAAGCACATTTTTATTTTAGGTCTTGTTCAGCTGCTTTTATTTTTTTTGCCTTTTAGTATTCTAGTCCTGCTTGTGCACAGGAGTGACCTCCTGGCAGCATTTTACCTGTACTCACTATAAGACAGGAGCCTGAGTGTTCCAACTGCTCTGTATTTTTTTCTTTTTTTTTTCTTCATTTTGATATATATCAGTAAGGGGACCCTGCTTCAGGTGTTTATGAAAAGTCCTGGTGCCTTCTTCCAATGTCCCATCCTTTGTGTCGGTGGTTCCTGTATTTACAGATGTACACAGCGTTTAAATATATTCAACTGTAAGTAGAACAAAATGAACCCTTTCAAATGTACAAGCTTCATTTTATTAATCCATTTATCTTGTACTTTCGTAACATGAGATTTTCATTTCTGGAGGCGATTTTGATCTATTGCCCTTTAACAATATTACTTACGTGAGTGTGTTTTGTTCACTGTCTACTGTTTATCACACTACAGGCTGTACGGAGTATCTCAGGTCATTCTTGCTCGACTGTCCAAAATAAATGAAAACAAGAATTATGTATCCATTTTTCCCCTTTCGTGTACCGTTACACCCCTACAACTGACGCATCACATTACTGAGTGAAAAATGGCTGCAAATTCTGCTACACTCCTGACCCTGGTGACATCATTGATGCTGAGGAAGAAGACCAGGCTTGGATTTCTAATCATCTCCGTCGAGTGGCCGGGGACGCTCTGCCGTTCAAAACAGTTGTAAGAACGGATGAAAAAAAAAAGACTGCCTCAGTAATATCAGGTACGGAGAGTTTCTGGCACTTCCTTAAGATTAAGATTCTGTTTCAGGATGTTTTGATCTGACTCCGGACAAACACAAACAGCGAAAACGAAGACAAAGTAACAGATGGACAAGCAAGCGTATGAATCGGCAACAGGTTGCCATCAAAGTGCGCCTGTGGATGTTATTATCCCCTCTGGCCAGTGTGCTTTTGATTCAGTTTGATTTCGACCTGCAATTTTACACGCTATTCTGCAATGTTTTGTATGTAGGTGTGTTTGCTTAGGTGTGCTGCAGCGGCCCATCTGGGGTCACGGCTCCTGCGTGGCCTTGTGTGTAAGAAAGAAAGGAACGCACTAGTTTGAATAATGCAAAAAATGAAAGGCGCGCAAGTGAGTCAGCTGTTCGTGAGCTCCCACTGGGGAGGAGGAAGCACTTCAGCGGCACACACACAAAGAGAGAGTGAGAGAGGTGAGCAGAAACGGAGAAAAGAAATAAAGAGCTCTTCACTATTACCATGATTGATACCCAGATTTTTTTTCCCCCCAAACTGTTTTCAAGCCTTTTATTCTGCTATTTATTCTTCACCTAAAGAATTGATGCAATGTTTTCTGGAAAGACACTTGTGACTAAAAAAAAAAAAAATCAATATTTCAATAATTTCAAAATCTGAACATATGCAAGTTAAAGGTTCAGTGAAGTTTGGGAATTCCAAGTCTGATCATATACACAAAAGCTCAGTGACCTTGGGGTTAACAGTAGAGAACAGTCTCCACTGTATGAAAACTGGATGCATTATGATTTTTGTTTGGATTTTTTGTTTAAAGATGTTTTGGCCCTATTAACATTGCGTGTTTAGTTCTACTGTATCACAAATAAAGATGAGGAGGCCCGTGGCTGCCGCAGAAATGAGGCAGGCGATCAGAAATACAGGTTTAACAATCTTTAGCTGGACCGCTGCCACCGCGAGGTCACGGATTACTTCAGAGTATGATAACTACCCACTATTACTCTTACGTAACTACAGTTGCCGTGTGGATTCCGAGCTCTGGCCAGGCCAGACCCGAGCAGGATAAAAGGCCCAGTAAGTTACCTGCACTCCGAGGTTATAATGCACGGAAGATGAGTGACTCAGCGAGCTGAGAGAAAGAGGATGGAGCTCCGAGAGAGAGTGTGAGGTACTTACGCTAGCCGGGTGCAGCAGGTCTCCCCCTCCACATCTGCCCCGGGGGCGTTGTCTGTGTTGACGGATTCATTCTCGCTGGCTGGCATGCTCACTGCGAGACGGGGTGGAATAGGGAGAGGGGGGCAGAGAAGACGGGATGACAGAGGAAGAAGGAAAGACCAAAAAAAAAAAAAAAAAAAAAGGGAGAGGGATTAATTGACAGGACGAGGGAATTGCCTGTCCATCCCCGGTTATTCCACTTCTCATGCTGCCGACGCCGAACCCCGGACTACAAGACGTCAACGCCGGCCCCACACCGGCGGCGCCGCAAAACACACTTTGAAGCTGCCAAGCGGGCGAGCGCCGAGCGGCTCATCCAGACAAAGGGTCAAACGTAGTTTATCGAGGGCTGATCTACAGGGGCAAACAGTTCCGCACAACTTAATATCAAGGGATTACCCAGGGGTTTTACCGCCATGCGCGGGCTGATTAAAATATTCTGCCGTGTCGTGATCCACTAGACAAACAGGCGAGTCAATAAAAGCATCCGCTTTTTTTTTTTTTTTTTTTTTTGGCACTGGTTGCCTACGCACGATACGCCCTGGTTTGGACACCACCTATGGAACGGCTGACGTAACAGACTTCTACTTGACTCCGCCTTAACTAAGTCACCTGTTTGTAATTTTACGGCTCGCATAGACATCAAAGGGCAACGCGCGATGTAGATTGCGGGCTGACATCTGCAAACGCTGCAGAGCACACTGGGGCTCATTTGCGGCCGGGCTTTTGAAAACTTTTCTAAACTTTCATCAGGCTTGCGGGGAGCTTTGGTCGGATTTCTGTCAATGCAAACATCAGAGAGTTAATTAGTCGCGCCGAAGCCTGCTCTGTTTATGAAAAGCCAAAACGAGACTTCAGATGTGTCACTTTGTCCTGAATTGAAGACAGCTGTAATAATCAGTAATGGGAGGATGATTTCGGGGGGGGGGGGAAGAAAGCCATGAGGAGGGAAGGAGAACATACTGTATATGAATCTATACGAAAGGATGGAAAAGTCTTAAAGAGTAAAATGAGGGAGAACAGGAGAGGGAGCATTAAGGGAGGTATGAGTGGAGGGCGAGACTGAGCGAGATGAATGTTGGGATGGCCGGTTGAGAGACTGATATGAAGTGATACATTGCCTTTTATTGCTTCTGTCAGTCTTTTCCTGCCTGTGGGAATGAGCGGCGTTCCCCTCACTGTCACCTCCAACACTTATTGTAACACCCTGTGGGCACCCGAGTCAGACGCCGCATATGAATCTCAATGCCACTTGTGCTGGAATAAGATATCCGGACTATCCGGGTGAAACCGGAAAGAAACATGAGCAGCGTTTAACTTAAAAAGTTAAGTATTCATATTCTTGGCTTGAAACGCCGCAAATGTGTTTATGTTACCAGCTCTTTTTAATAGACTTTGTAAATGGAATTTCTTCCCGAGCGCAATTCTCAACCCTGACAATGGCTCTCTTGCATTCCTACTGAGGCTGTTAATAGTGTCTCATGCAGATTTGCTAATGGTGACTCTGGGAAAAAAAAAAAAGAGACAAATCGTGCTGAGCGTGTAGCATCGATATGATTTCATAATGTGATGGTCTCTAAACAGTTAGGCAAAGATGAGGGAGCCAAGTCTCTCAGCATGCAGTTGGTCATCCTGCACTGAGGGAGGCAACAGTCAGCGTGCCTATTCCTCATTCCAAATCCTGAGTGAAAATATAAAAACATAAAAACAGACATTTTCACGTCAAAAGGGATATTCCCTCCATTTAAAGCTGATATACAAAAAATGTTTCTCCGGATTACAGCAAATTACGAATCATTTTGATGGGACACTAACTTACGTGAGGGTGAACGGTGGCTCTATCATTCCCACTCTGAATGTTTGTTATTGCGCGACGTAACGTGACCTTAACTGTTACTCTCCCTGTCTACACATCAACATATATAAACGTGCCAACATCCTGGAAAATTACACAGCGCTTTTGCTCAGCAAGACTAGCCGTTAATGTTTGAAAGTAAATGCAGCTATGAACTAATCCATTGAAATTGGGAAAAAAAAAATAGATGAAGACTATGAGGACAATATGTCTAATGGATGAATTTGGAGTGTCAGACGTGAGTATTCCTCCACTGAACATTTTCACCCTGTTGTGAACACAATGTTTGTTCCCCCAACTCAACATTTGCCACCTGCCACGCTGCTTACTTAAAACCACTGTGGGCCCTGCAGTCTCTCTCAAGGCAAAAGCCTTTCAAATATATTGGCGGCTTGGTGCCTTTTCCTCAATGGAACTCTGAACTAGTTTAATAGCTATTGTTAGAATAAACCCCAAAGACTTGGGACACAGAGAGGATGAAGGAGATGAAGAGGAAAATGAACGCAGAGCAGCGATTCATTCACTCTGTCAATGTCAAAAATAACCAGTGGATTATAACCATAATAAATGGAGTTGAGATGATGCTGCGATGATTCATTATAGTAACCTTTGTAAACATTATTATGTGTTTGTGTTGGTGGCGAGAGCTGTTCTGTGTCCGTGTCAATATTTCATGCCTCATTTTCACACGTTTTATGCAGTCAAAATTTGATAAAACAAACCGAAAATCGCCCCAAAAACGACATTTGTCTCATGCAGTCCTCTTGTAATTAAGTATGATAAGTTGATTTTGAATTGAAGTCTTTTTTCTTCTTAACCAGGCAGCTGCCACATTCAAAGGGATTAAAAATCACCTCAAAAAGCTTGTTGGCACATAATCAGCACAGAAAGTTTTTTCTGAAGTCAATGAAAGAAAAATTTGTTTTCATTTCATAATGTGACAAGTGCCTCATTAAAAAAAAAAAGGCTAAAATTCAAAATTGAAAGATACCATTCTATTACTCTTCAGCATCATAGCTGGGGCACTCATAGATGATGCAGGCGGATTTTAGGGACGGGAATCTAGAAAAAAAAAACAACAAGTGGAGGACCGTGCCATCACAAGTACCACAAATGTATTTCATTGTCATTGTCATGTAAAACTGCGTTGGGGTTGTTCTTTGGGATGACACCGTCTGCTCGTTGTTCCCTTGCAAACACGTCAGGCAGCTGTGAGGCGTTTCCTTCCCGAGAAACTAAGAAGGAGATCAGTGGCTGCATCTCTGTGCGATAACGCCGCTTCCTCCCCTCGCGGAGAGTACAGCGGTAAAGATGTTAATGCAATGAAGAAATGCAATATTTCCGGCAGGGGGGTTAGTACTTGGCGGCTAAATCCCGCTGCTACGGAATAAAGCCGTGAGATTATACGAGAGGCAGCCGCTGCTCGCCTTCGCCGTGAAGCTCTAGAGGGGGCAGAAAAAAGATGCGTACTCCAATGCAGGAGGGGAGGGGAGTGAGAATAGAAGTACACGGGGGCGGGGAGGGGGGGGTTGGGTGCAGTTTGCTTGCATATCTGGAATCACGTTTCCAGTGAATCTTTTAACTACTGTCGGACCATGCAGTCAGACGCACACGCCTTACGAAGGAGGGCTGCGTTTTTCTTCACGGCTCCGCGCAGAGACTGAAAACGGCGGCTCTTACCTGGGGATAGAGAGCACTCCTCAGCAAGACAAACACACACACATATATATCAAACACACAAGAATATGCACATGTGAGGAACCGTCACGGGCTCAGAAATGCGCGGGCACGCACAAATACACACACTCGCACGCACTGTGCACGCGGACAATCACGCACGCTCACAGATCCCGCAGCGCGCGGTTGCCTCCGCGCACACGCGACGTTCCCCCTATACAGTCACGCGGCTCACCGCCGCGGCTGCAGCCTAACTGCGGCTCGAGCCGGATTGCGCCATTTTAGCCCGTTTACCACCTGTGTCGTTACTGCGCCCCAAACCATCTTGTCCAACCTGAGCTGCTAATTCTTCGGTGTAAAAATAGCACGGGGGTAGGAAGCGGAGGAGCAGTGAGAGAGAGCAGAAAAGGAAAAAGTCAATAATCAAAAATTCAATGAAAGCATGCCGATGTTATTTAGATTCATGACGGGTTACACAATGCATTAAATCAACCTACTCGCCTTCCGCCTGGCAAACGTAACAGCTATTGTTTACTGCGACCACCCCCACTTCACCTCTTCTTTTCATGCTATTTAAATCTTTGAAAGCTCGACCGCTCGTCAGCGTGCTCCACCATACCGGGGTCATTTCTGATTATTTGCCCAGCGCTTCAAATGTTGATAAGCAAAGTACGTCACACTGCAGAACAGCACTATCGGTATTCTGTCATGAGTCACCTTACGCAGTAGTGGAAACTGAAAAAAAAAAAAAAGCATAAAAATGTATAAATAGTAATCACATAACACCTACAAATTTTATGCATTCACATACACTAGGGGATGATTATCTTATGATTCATTCTAAGTTAA
Source organism: Dactylopterus volitans (assembly GCA_901007715.1). Lineage (NCBI taxonomy): Eukaryota > Metazoa > Chordata > Actinopteri > Syngnathiformes > Dactylopteridae > Dactylopterus > Dactylopterus volitans. Next base: position 63,915 of record CAAKHG010031901.1, read on the forward strand.
CCAATCATGGCACAGACCCTAACACACACACGCACGCACACACACACACACACACACACACACACGAGAAGAAAAATGCTTCAAATTCCAGATGGAAAAACAAACTGCTTAATAATCCTGACAAATGTATTTTTTATGAATGCGCATAGAATTAGATGAATATGTGGCACTAAACAAGCAAATGTCGGCACCTTGTCAATCACAAGGTCACCACTACGTAAAGCTTCTCTGTCCATTTTCCTCTAAATGGCACCATAATTTACAAAATGAACATAATGCTGTTTTAAAGGGGACTTGAAACTTGCTACTGAGACCATAAACTTGGTAGGAAATGTGAACTTTGGTACTAAATCAACAGAGAAGCAAAAACAAAGCTATCCTCTTACAGTTGGACGACGTTTTGCAACCACCAAAGTCTGCACCAAACACGATTAAAGTTTAAAACTTGCTAACTTCAAATCTATTCACTTAAACACATTTACGAAATTCACCAGACAGAAGGCACATTATGTCCTGAGAGTCAGTGGAGTCACTAAACCGAGAGGGCTGACTGGTCTTCTCACCCAGGTATACAAAAAGAGAAAAAAATATGCCAGAGCGAGGTGGCGAACGACGAAAAGACGTGCAAACACACGTGGGATGGCGGGAAAAAAAACACGCATCATATTTGACACATATATAAATAATCAGATCATCGCCCATACAGTTAATATTACGACATCGTTTATGGGTGTGTGTTTGTGCACACTGTTGCACCACCACACTAAACAACGAAACACAAACGCAAGCAGGCAGGCACGCGCGCGCACGCACGCACGCACACACACGCGCACACACACTAAAATCAATGAAAATTGAGTGAATTACTGCCACTGAAAACACACAAACACACTCATTTGTCTTCATCTGAACACACCACGCATCAATATTTGGCCTCTGTAGCTCTTCATGTAATGACGGCATGACATAAAGACGTATAGAAGTGAGTGTGTGTGTGTGTGTGTGTGGTCAACAGTGTAACTTGTGCATGACACGCACACAAGGTCTCTATTACCGTCTCTCTCTCTGATTCTCATAAATGCTCTCCCTCCTATCTCGATCTTCTCCTCTATTTTCACCTTCTTAAGACATGTGTATATTTGTGTGTGTGTGTGTGTTCTTGAGTCTATGCAAAATGTCCTGAGCAGCAGGGACAAACTGCCCTCATTCATCTTCCCAGAGGAGGATCCATCCATCGAGTGAGGAGGGAGGGAACGAAATAGAAAGAGCAAGTGTCTTGATTTTCCACCTTCACCAACAGATGAATGATTGTTCTCTCTCATGGAGAACGCCGGATCATGTGTATCAATCATTTTGTCAGATCATCTAAATCTAATGGGTAAACCCTTTAGCAAAAGCAATGGACTGAATCTTTCATCACAGTTGTAATACTCACAAGATGATGTGCTTGTTTTTGGTTTGAATAGTTTGTTTTTTATACTGGATGTAGCATTGTTGCACATTAGTTTCCCCAAAACTAGACTAAATTAAGCGTGCATGTGCGAACTGTTTAAACATGGGTGAATGGGTGACTGACTCTGCACATTAGCAGCCTCAGGTGTCATTGGCACGAGCAGAGTTCGCCTTTTCTGTTTTTTTTTCCTTCTGGTGCATCATGTTTGACATGGTCATCGCCGCCATGAAGGCACCAGAAAACAGGCGAAGAACGCCGCATGAAAGCCAGTGAGATGGCTGTAATGTTGCTTTAATTTATATCTTATACTTCGGTGTCTCTCTCAAACTATGCAAACTCTGTTCAAGCAGCTCAAACATCGTTCTGCCTGTGCCAAGATGGAGGGAATTTACGGCTGAGATGGCAAAGAGTCCAAGAAGAGCTGCGACGTGCCTACGGCAGCTCGCAAGCTGGCGTGCCGACCAGGGTGTCATGTTCACGTCACTGTCGATCGGAGGTGAAGCTGTTAAAGAGCCTCGACTACTGCGGTCATGTGACTCCGGAGCGGATGCAGACTCAACCCTCAACAAAAGCTGGATGTTAGTGGGTGTTTGGGGGTTTTTTGCGTTAAAGGGTCAAAAATCAATAATGACTCCTGGTTTGTCCATTGCTCATGATCCACTGATGATCTGAAACATTGAAAAAGATATATCATAAGCTACAGTACATTCACATTCACGGGTCTTAATGGTCAGTCCCAAATTTTTTCCTGAGATCTGATTTTTTAGCGTGGCTGTTTACATCCCATTCCATTACAATTTCAATGCGAGCGCCATCACACTCCAGTGAAGTCCACAGCCCCGAGGTAACCCGCACGTGCAGAGCAAGGAGTGACGTCACACGCAGCACGACTGTGTTTACGGGAGCAATTACGGATGCCACACGTGTCAGCGGGTGTGCATCGATTTGGAAGCCGTGACCTTTTGTGGAGCAGCGGCTGCGTCAATCCATTTACATCTGATCTCGCCGCGTCGTCCCGCCTCCTCCGGCGCGCAATTGTGACGCCTGTCTCACTTCAACGACATAAAAGTTGGATGAAGGTTCGTCATGACCGTTCATGCTGAGGTCACTTTGAAAAACTTCGGATATGTATGAAATTTAGGACCACATATGAAAGTGGCCTGGGTCTGATTTGAAAAAAATCGGATTTGTCCTGTCCAGACTCATAAACAAAAAAAAAAAAAAAAAGAAAAAAAAAAGATATGGGTCACATATGGGCAAAACAATTGGATTAGGGACATGTCCGCCTACAGTGTGAATGCAACCTAATTGTTGGGATATAATATTTTCCCATTTGTTGTTCTGCGAAACCTTCCAGGGCTGCTTTGTTTTATTTTTCTTTTTACTTTTGTACGTTGCCATCATAGAGGTCTACGCCCTCCAAGTGCCCCTCTGTCAGCAGGCTCATGCAAAAACGTGGTTTTCCATGAAACCTTGTGGAGGGGTGGAGTGCGGGTGAAGGGCCGATCCATTAAATTTTGAGGCAGATCTGGACACATTTCTCGATAAATATTACATGGACCTTGACACAGACGGCCCTTTTAGTTGATCCAATATCTCAGACACTGCTGATGAATCTTTGCCACACTGGCTGGCCCCGGGGGAGCACCACGCTAACAGGTGAAAACATTCAGATTTGTTACAGATTAGCCCCAGGGAGGATGTGCCTTATCGTCATGTAATTGGGTCACTGGATTATTTCTAGAGATTCACTGAGCGATTCGTTAAAACTTTCTCTTTTCCCCGTCTCTCGGAACGAGCCACCGACGGCTGGACTGTGCGCAGGATGAACGCAGGATTCATTCATGCTCTGCTTCTGCACGTTCAGTCTTCATTGTTCCGCCATTCACGTTTAGCTGTAAGCCTTTTTTTTTTTTTTTTAATAGATTTCGGGTCACACCGAAACAACAAATGCACAAAAACTACTACAGGCAAACATTTTGTCAAATCCCGGCGCCCTTCTCTAACGACCCACCTCAAGTTCAATTTATCATATCTAACCTACTGGCCAAAAGAGGCCAGTGATGTACTCCTCCTCCCCAGGACATGTAGCCGGGTCCTGTGGGGGAGACACTCTGGAAGTGTTAGTGAGAGACTGTGTTTTAAAATGTGTGCGAATGTCTTCCACAACACAAGCGCGCGCGCACACACATCACACGTCCTGCGGGCATATACCTACTGTATAGATGTGCGCACGTAAGTTTGTATAACTTTGTCGGTGTCTGTTGTGGGTGTGTGATCGTGTGCCCGCAGGCTATTAGCTTCTGTCTGACACATTCAACTAATATCTAAGGTTTTAAAGCTCGGGAGGATTCTCAGGCGAAGCAGGCAGACAACATTAGCACCGGCTCAGTCTGACGATCCACGCTGACTGACTATCAGCCGCAGCCACGTGACGCGGGCTACTTATAGATTTGACACAAGCATATGCAACCCCCCCCCCACCCCACACACACACACACGGATTTATCCTCACACTTGCTGCGGAGAACACAAAAGCTCCGCAGACACGCACACAAACACAGTCAAAACCAACTGGCCTCTCTTTTAGACACGCACAAACACACACGCATCCTCATCCAGAGTGCTAGGAATTCTGACTGCCAACGCAACATTGGATGAATAAAAATGCTCGTCAACAGTTGGACGGTCTCTCCTTCTTGGCTTCTTTAGAAGGCAAACACACATGCTTTCGTACTCACGGTTTCTGGGTTTGTCATCATCCATGCCTTCCTCTTCATTCTCCGGGTCGATGTCTTCAGCCTGAGTGATCCAGTCTAAGTAGCCCTACGTTCACAAACACACGAGCACACAGGCACAGGCACTAAAAAAACTCTGGTTGGTGGCAGTGAAATATCTTATGTGTAGCTTTTAAAATCAGAAAAGCATCGAGTGGCCCATCTGGCTGCTTTTCAGCACACTGGACAGCAGTCAAGCATCTTTTTTTTTTAATGTTATGAACGAAGAGATTTGCTTCATGCTCCTGCAACATATTCTTGGACAGAACACTTCATATGACATACAGTTACAGTTTTCACAAAACAATGACACACGTGAAGTTTTATTTTATTTATATGTTGCTTGTCTTGATGTCATGGTATTTTGGACTCCATATTCTATTCATTCTCTTGTCGCTGCATTATGTAAATCAATGATTAATGGAGTAAATTCTAAAGAGAGCGTCATTCTATCTTTGCACATCATTTCTCAAATATGCATGATTGCTAGGTTTAGTCAGTGGGACTGGGAATTTGAAAACGCTCCTTTGTCATAGAGTGATTGAGGAGTAACACGAGGAGTGGTTGCCAGCCAGAGGAGCGCGCACACGCACGCACACACACACACACACACATGCACGCTCGCACGCACACACACACTCCAGCAGCAGCAGCAGCAGCAGCATCAACCTACCTTGAGATCCTCCTCCAGCTGCTGTTTTTCTCTGAGTTTCTGGAAGTCGCCTCGCGCCTTGGCCTTCTCCCTCTCCTTGGAAAACTCTCTGGGAGGAGGAAAGCAGGATGTAGGGAGGGGGATAGAGGGATTGATGGGGAGAGGCAGGAAACAGAGGGAGGAGAAAACCATCTGAACATCTTGGCTGATGGTCTTGCACAGGCAAATCGTACGTTGTGATATTGTGATACATTGTGATAGAGCAGAACGTTATACTTGAAATTAGGAAGGTGGGAAATCCTGCTGAAGAGAGAAAAAGCTCTGCCACAGAGAAAAGGTGTTAGTGTGCAAATATAGGATAAAAGCACAGCACAGACCCAGACAGATACACAGTAGATGAACTTTTACTCTAAAAGATATCACTTTTGGAGCCTTAATGATGGGCATTAAAGTCAACGGCTGATGTCACACGTCAAATAATAAGATACATTACAATGTATTTATATATACAGTTCAGCTGTCTTCACATTATGAAGAGTGATATGATGCAATTGAATTCACTGGAAATTTGTCATACTTGATTAAATTTTCACTAATAACCTATTCAAGATGCACCCTCTTGAAAATACCAATAAGTATTATGATGGTCTTCTTCTGACTGTTGACTGACAGTAAGAGTTATGCATTGCCTCAGCTCTTTGTCTGTTAGAATTGTATTTCGTAATGTATTGATTTTTATTTCATATTTTTTTATTCTTAAATTATTTTTCATTCTTTTTATTTAAAAAAAATTAAGCATTTTCCAAAATATTTTAGTAATATTTATGGATTTTGGGAGTCATGTATTGATAGAAAGGGCACATCCAAGGATGATTTAATGCAATTAAAATGTGTGTGTGAAGTAATGAAATATTATTATGAAACAAGCTGAAATCAGGTGTCAAAGATGAAGGAAAGAATTAAGGAACGTTTGACGGAAGACTAGCAAAGTCAGATAATTCAAATACATGCAATTCAAATACGTGGAAATGTAAACCTGTCGTGAATATTTGGAATTAGCATATCAGTAAATTCAATGGCGTTTCCAGCTGGTCACATATCTTGCACTTTGCTACTTTAGATTTGAACCTAGCTGATAATTTTGCTGAATATATACAGTATATACTACGCTTCGGACCGCAATGTGCAGTTGAGCTGTGTTTCGAATGACTCTCGGACTCATTTGAAGTTACAAATTAATCAAACATATTTGAATGTGCACACTGATTTAAACTGCACATTATGTAATGCTGGGGAGAATAGTAATGAGGCACTTTAGATTGTCATGTGCCATAGATTTTTACAGTCAGTCTATAGCTGCGAAGAAAAGAAATGGAGAAAATGATCTCGAGGGATGATGATGGAACCTCGGATCACGCCGGCAGCTTACACACACACACACACGCACGCACGCACGCACGCGAGCACGTACACACACACACACACCACAGATCAATGAGCATTAGGACAAACTGCTATTGTCTCGCTTGTCAGAACATTAGCAGGAGCCCCGTTCCCATTGATTTGTGTCCGTATGTGTGTGAGAAAGACAATTCTGCTGCTGTGTGCATCATCTCATTCTTCCATCTTTTTTGCTTTACTGTCTTTGTCCGTTCCCTGCTTTTTCTTTGTTTCCATTTAGATACTGTCTTAAATCAAATCCAGGAAAAAAAAAACAACCAAACAAAAATGGTCACATTGGATGTTTCTGTCACTCTGTCACTCTACATCTTGTTTAGCTGTTTGATATTATGCCAATCTGAGACCCACACTATGGAGGGAGCAGTTGGTGAAAGGTCAGGCTGTGCAGTGCATTGACAGTATCATTAGTCAGAAGTCAGACAGCCAACCCTTTTAGGCCCCTCCAAAAAAACCAAAAACAATAAACCCAACTGTTTAGACTAGATATACCTTTATCACCCCCCCCCCCCCCCCCCCCCCCCCCCCCCCCCCCCCTTTATCCCCCCCCCCCAACC
>CAAKHG010031903.1:0-11036 GCA_901007715.1 Dactylopterus volitans
GGGCCCCCCCCCCCCCCCCCCCCCCCCCACCCTCTGTGTGTCTCTCTCTCTCTCTCTCTCTCTCTCTCTCTCTCTCTATCTCTATGTCTCCCTCCCTCCCTGCAGTGTGTGGGAGCCGTGTGGCGTGACCTTTGTCTCCGTGACGAGGGGATGTGGTGTGGCTCAGTCTTGGTCTGCTTGGCAGCACCTGGAAATATCTAAGCGCCGCTGTGTTCTTCATACACCCATCAGCCATAAGATTACGACCACCGCGTGTCCACCATAGAGTATAATACAACACATCAGCCATAAGATTACGACCAGCGCGTGTCCACCATAGAGTATAATACAACACATCAGCCATAAGATTACGACCACCGCGTGTCCACCATAGAGTATAATACAACACATCAGCCATAAGATTACGACCACCGCGTGTCCACCATAGAGTATAATACAACACATCAGCCATAAGATTACGACCACCGCGTGTCCACCATAGAGTATAATACAACACATCAGCCATAAGATTACGACCACCGCGTGTCCACCATAGAGTATAATACAACACATCAGCCATAAGATTACGACCACCGCGTGTCCACCATAGAGTATAATACAACACATCAGCCCTGCAATCAGTTCTCCCTTCAGGAGGAGTTTTATGTTGGATTGTGATTGAATGTGTGTGAGAGAGGTGTTGACATGTTTGAATGATTGTTATTGGGACTGTGTAGTTTGTGACCCAGTACAGTCCAACAGCATCATGTTGTAACCCTTTGAATGTTTGAAATAAAGAATAAAACACACAATGACAAACAAGAATATTTTATTAATTACAGTACACAATTAATAATAATGACACCGACTTAAAAAAAAGAAAACAAACAAACACTCATTCTGCATCACTGTACAAGCTTTTCAAAAGTAAACTGCGGTTCTAAACTGAGGCCCACGTCTACAGCAGAAGAGCCTCTGCCTGCATCAGCGCCTCCTCCATGCCGGCGGCGTCCAGGCTGAACTCCTCCCTCTCGAGCCTCATCAGCTGCCGCGCCTCCTCCAGCGCCGCCATGCCGCTCTGGAGCTCCTACGGAATCGTTTTTGAAACGTCGGGAAACGGGAACGTGAACGTGTGAATGGCGGCGGCGGCTCGGGCTCACCTGCAGCCGGGAACGCTGCTGCGTCGCCGCGTCGCCGAAGGCTCTCAGCTCGCTCAGCAGCTCCGCGGAGACGCTCTGACGGAGACAGGGGGGCGGGGCTTTAAGGGGCGGAGTCATCGGCAACACCCAAGAACCTCCAGCCGCTTTTAGAACTTGCGAGCGTGTTTATTCATGCAGATGTGAAACGGTGGGCGGGACACGCGCGCACACACACACACAAACACACACACACTCACTCACACACACACTCACCATCACCTCCTTCCTCTGAGCCTCCTGCTGTCGCGCGTCCTCGCCGGCTCCTCCCCCTGAAACTGATGACACAGCGTTTTCGGTCTCCCGTCCCGGGACGATGAGGCGCGTCTGAAGGCGGCGGAGGGATATTTACCGGGGTCTATCTTTGCCGCCACCAGCAGGGCGTGGCAGTCCCTCAGGTTCCTCCGGGCGTCCACGTTCTCCTTCTCGAGCTCGCCGAACCGCAGCTCCAGCTCGGCGACCCTTTGCTGCCCGACGAAAACAAGGAGACGTTATTCTGCATATTAGTACCACATTTATACGGTTATGAGCTGGAATAAGTTTGGCCCGTTAAGGTTCCCCGTCCTCCATCACCTCAGCAGCAGCTGCTCTTGCCGGCGTGCACGTAAAAATGAAAACGCCTAAAACACACCAGACGTCGTCTACAGGAGCAGAGTGTTCCACCGTGAACCTCAGCAGCCGCTGTTTCTAGAGATGATTTCACTGCTAATCTGGGATAAACATGCTGCTCGTTTGTCTGGTGGTTCGGATTCTAGATGTTTTAGAAGTTAAACGAGTGTTTAAACGTCCTGGATTTCTGCTGCCGGCGGCTGAGAGGACGTGGACGTTCTAACGGAGCGGAAACAGAGGGAAGGTGGAGCTGAGGAGGACGGAACGGCTCCTCAAGAGGGTGAGGTTCCGCTCGCGGTCCATGGCGGAGGAGGTTCCCCACCTGAGCATCTGCCAGGTTCCTCTGCAGCTCCTCATTGGCCGCCGTCAGGTTCTGGTTTTGCTCCTTGAGTTCTGCCTGCGGATCGTACCTAGTGGAGGCTCTGCGGGGGTGACACACACACACACACACACACGCACACACACGCACACGCACACACACACACAGAAACACACACACACAGAAACACACACACACAGAAACACACACACACAGAAACACACACACACACTTTGACGACCAGGCTGAAGCCGGCCGGGTGTGAGCGGCGTGAGAGGCGTGAGCGGCGTGAGCGGCGTGAGCGGCGTGAGCGGCGTGCCGCGGCGGCGCTGGACTCACCCTTTGAACACTTTGTGAGCGACATGTTTTCTGGAACACAAAAGCGGAGACAAACAAGGAGACGCTGAGCATTTCAAAGGCAAGAACGTTTCTGAGTTCTGAACGTCACCGTCGGGCGCCTTGGATTCTTCACCTGGGTGCGTTTTCTCGTTGCTGCTTCAGGCCGCCATCTTTCTGGGCGCCGCCGGCCGCCGCCGCCTCCTTCGCCTCGGCGTCGCCGGCCGTTTTCTTGCTCTTGGCGGGCGCGTGCACGCCTGCAGGAGAAGGTTCAGACGGGTGACGTCGTGGTTTTTAAAGCACCACCCACCTGCCACGCTGCCGGGCTGCTCACCTTTGGGAATCTTCGAGGACATGTTTGTTTTTCCCGCTCAGCAAACGCACCTGCACGGAGGAGAGAGTCATCTGAGTAACGGGAGTTCAGGAGCCTCCAGCCCGCGACGGCGGCTCCTCTCCACGACACACACATTTGCTTCCAGTCAGATCTCCAGCTTCCACGCGAAGATGAAACCGTAAATAACCCGGACCCAGAAACGGGTCCTCAGGCGTGCCTCCAAGCACCAGCGTCTGCGAACGCATCGCTGCGTCGGCCAATGACGGCGTGGCTCCACCATGCAAAGAGGAAACCGGCCATCAACCAGGTCCAGAACCGGGACCGCCGCCTCTGGACCTGGGCTTGTTTAAGGCGGACCGAGGTGAAAATGTGAGGCCGTGTTTGGGAGCCACGGACGCCGTCTGGATATAAAGGGGAGGGGCCACCCGGCATGTTAGACGTTAGCGGGGTTGCACCAGTGTGCACGGCATCATGGGTAACCTGCACATGCGTGAAGGCTCCGTTAATGCCGAACCATCAACGCGGCCTCTGGAGCTTTTTAAGGGAAGGTTTTGCTTATACCTTCTGCTGCGGTGACATCATGGCGTCTGGTGTGACATCATCACGACGTCTGGTGTGACATCACCACAACGTCTGGTGTGACATCATCACGGCGCCGCAGTCAGAGAGTCTGGCTGATAAACCGAGCCGCCACCACCAAAGAGTGTTTGGAGCTTCATGGAGACCAGAACTGCTGAGCAGCTGAGATCTTCCATCAAGCACCAATGGAAACGTTCCACCTTCACGGTGACACCAGCCGCTGATGCTGCAGGCGGGGAACACCAGCAGGAACCTGCTTTTACGGGACACCAGCAGGAACCCGCTTTTACGGAACACCAGCAGGAACCTGCTTTTACGGAACACCAGCAGGAACCCGCTTTTACGGAACACCAGCAGGAACCCGCTTTTATGGACCACCAGCAGGAACCTGCTTTTATCAAACCTGCTGCTGCATCAAAGTCAGAACAAAACAGAAACGTGGCGCCCATCAGTCTCCGCGTTTGCTATACTGTGTTTGTGCTATCCGACATATTTGGCCGGTCGTAGACACTTTTCTTTTTGTTTATTTCGTTTATTTGGGGACTATTGAAGCTTTGAGCAGCGGCACGCGGCGGCCCGCCTCATCACGCCGGTTATAACCACATTAGCTCGCACGCGGCTAATATGGAAGCTAACATGGGAGCGGGTCGTTCTAAAAACGAACTTAAATGTGCTCGTTATGTGGTGATGAAGCGGGTAAAATAATAATTAGAATCCTACCTCTGATGGCACGTCACAACACTCATCAACAGTCAGCTACCCCGATTTTAAAAACGTCCCGCCCTCGGTAGCAGCTTCCGGTTAATTTCGTCACTTCCTGGATCTGTTTTAAAAATCATTTCTAGCCGTCTTAAATTTTGTTTTTCACGTTTAGTTCGACATCGAGCTTAAGCAGACATTCTACGTTAATTTTATTAAAGTAACCGGAAAAAAATCTGAGTATTCGAGAAAGTCGGACCTGCGTCGAAGGCGAGACGACAGTGCGCATGCGCGGAGGCGGCTAAATTCAAAACCCCCGCAGACGTTAGCATCCCGGCTGGCTGACGTTCGCCCCCGAACCGACGACCGACCTGTCATGAACGACGCCGAAACGTTCGCGAGTTAGTCCAGAAGTAACGACGGAACCCCGCACGCTCGGAAACACCGGGATTTACCGAATAACGACGTCCAGGTATGAACGGTTCGCTTCTCTGTGTCCGCACTGGGCGGGCGGCTAATTATGCTAACGGCGGCGTCCGTGCACACAAACAAGCCCAGCGACGGCGCGGCTGCCCCCGACACCACCAGCGGGGGATGTGGACCGATACACGAGCTTTACTCAGAACTCAAATGTGCGTGTGCCGCGAATAAGAGTTGTTGTTGAACGATAGTTCCGCGCAGACACACACAACCACCCGGCTGCTCTGGAGCTTCACGATTTAAAGTTTAAAAACAACACAAAGCTGAGCTCCATGGGAATTCTAGATAACCGCCTTTTCATAAAAAAAAATGTAAATAGAAACAGAATGTAATCGTTTCTAAAACAGCCATAAAGCCCAAATTCAGTTTAAAAGTGGCACAAATGCGACATATCAAGTGTCGAAACTGAGAATTGTCATTGTTTTCTTTTGTTTGTGTATTCTTACATTATATGCCCATCTTGAATATGATACAGCAACACGTTTTAAAAACTCGTTTTTACCTGTCTGCCGCATCACATCTTCCACCTGCGGTACCTGAGGAGAGGTGAGACAGTGGGAGCGAGACAGTGAGGCTTGCTGAAGCCGATGTCGCCTGTCCGTTTCCATCGGTGTCTCCAGATTGTTGTTGGTTCCTCCTTCGATATGATGATTCCTGCTTCCTCCCATATTGTTTTGTTATATTTGACATCAGACATGATAATCACGCACGCACACGCTTGTGGCTGTTACATTTTTCATATTGGCGTAATGTCACATCTGCAAATGAGGATAAAGTCTCCCTTTTCTAAGGAGAAGGAGAATTCCTCCTCAGGCTTTTCAGAAATGAGCAGTGTTCCATCTTAATTATATTCTGCTTTAGCATGTTCTTGCTTTTTTTTCTGTATCACCGTATAATGATGCCACCATTCCACATTAATATTGTGGTTTTTTTATTACTCTTTTTTTCAAACCCTCTGCTGCTAATGCTTGTCAATGATCAGTGATCGAATGTCATATCAATATTTTGGCAGTTGAAGATGGAGCCTCTGGATCCAGCCAGGAATGAGTGAGTGGAATCCACCCTGAAGGTTTCTCTCCCCGCGCCCGCGCTAACGTGTGATTTGTGATGTGACTTGTGTCGTGTTTTGTGTTGCAGTGAAAGCGGCGAAGTCTTCAGGCGTCGCATTTCCTCGGTCGGTGATTAAAAATAGAAAGAATTTGTGTGTTTTTTGCTTATGAACAAATCGGTAACGTGACTCATATCGTCGGCTGTTTGATCATTCTCAGATTTTACGGAAGTCCAGCAGGTTCCCCGATCTGGAGCAACAGGAACCCAAGGTAAGCAGTTTTAATTTGACCGTATATATGTTTAAAAAAAGGGGTAGTGAGTAGTGTAATTATAGTGGTTCTGCAATCATAGTTCACTGTAAGTGTCATCATTTTATATTTTATTCCTCTTTTCATTCAGGTGGAATCTGCCAAGCCAGCAGAAAAGAGGGCTTCAAGGAGAGTTAGCTTTGCTCCTGCTAACGACGTCCTCCTCTTCTCAAAGTGAGACCAGAAACCTCAGTTATTTCATCGTTCATCTTCACTCATGGTTCATTCTAATCGCTACTTTTCCTTCTTGCATAGGGACGTGAAGCCTGCCTCCCCCGCCCGAAGCCCACTGCAAGATATAATGTCGAGTATGTAAAGTTTTTATCTGTTTTAAGTCTGTCGCTCAAATGCCACGCAGCCTCGTGATGGTTTTCCATTTTTTCTCCCACAGCGGCGGCAACGACACAGAACAGGTAAAGCGACATGATACTTTCAGCAGCAGCATCTTCTGACTGTTTCACCAAACCGTTCAAATTTGTCTGTTTAACTTGATAAATGTGTGTTTCCCTACTGCAGGCAAAGCGAGTCTGGGATCCAGCAGATACTGGGTACGGATCGCTGCACTGACGCTCATGTTTACGGTTTTTAAGACGATCTCTGCGCACACTAGACGGCAGGAAACTCCCAAAGCGCTGTAGTACACATGCCAGGCCAGTAGGCAGCGCTGTGATCAACCCAAACGGGCGCGTGCGTACATTTTAAACCATGGCGAACACGCGAGCGTTTGCATGGACCCGCGCGGAGGCGGGATCGTCGCTTCCAGTGACTCGGAAGTATACGGCATGAAAACGTAGACTGGGAGTCACGCCGGTCGGAATACGCCCACAGGTTTGATGCATATTTACAGCAATACTGAGACAAGTAATACTCGTGGTACTAATATTACTATTTAACATTACTTATTAGTATTCGGTGCGCATCACCGCTGTCAACAAGGTTTCGTTTCCCCCGTCTCCATGGTGATGGAGATGGCATTTTTCCCCGTGTCGCCGCCATCGCCGTTCCCACGGAGACGGGCAGACACAACACTGCTGAAGTTTCTAGTTTTCGCCCGGACACGTTGTCGTGTGAACGTGACGCGTGTCGGCTAAACTCTCGTCTCCCGGTGCAGGAATGGAGACCCTGCTGAGCGCTCCTCTACACGCCGCTCAGCACAGAGACAAGGTCAGTTTCATCCCGTTCTCTCGCGAGCGCTGAATTGCTCAGGCGTTGTAATTATGTCCTTGAATTATTGTGGATTATAAAGCTTTTTTATCAAAGATGACATGTAAAATTAGATTTTTGGTCGGCGGTTGTTGTCATCGGCAGATCAACGCCGACACCGGGGACGACTTTGGCGAGAAAACGGTGATGTTTTCCGTGGATGACGCCTTCATGGACCTGACCCACAGCCACACCATAAACATAGCCAATGACGCAGAGCTACCCGCCGACCTGCCGCTCCAAAACCAGGCTGCAGGCGGCGCGTCCGCGAACGCCACCGGCAGGAGCGTGGATTTCAGTGCTTCGTCATCAGTGTCTGACCTAGATCCAGGATTTACAAACTTCCTGGCGGGACTCTCGAGGCGAAGCGGATCCGGCGTTAATCCAGCGGTCACCAGAGTGACACCTGAAGCCAGCGCGGAGGCCAGCAGATCGCAGATGCGTGAGGTGAACAAGGAGAACCTGGCTCCCACCCGTTCTTCGTCCGTCATGGAGAAGTCGCTCCATCAAACCAGGAATCTGGGAGAGACCAGCTACAGAAGAGGCCTTCATCCAGGAGACCACTCAGACATGGATATGACAGGAGCTCAGGCGGGCCACGTCCCGGGATGCACCGATGGCGGCGACGAAGATGATGATGATCCTTTTCAGTGTCTCTTCCCCACACAAGAGATGTACTCCCGTCGCTCCGATAGAGCGTCGCAAACCACAGTGACCCTGAAGGCATCGCAGCAGCAGCAGCAGGGCAGTAAGACGCAGGGACCCTCCGCCTCGAAGGGTGCCGACATTTTAATCACTCAACTCTTTATTCTACTAATTAATTTCCCCTCAGCGTGGTTTTCTAATGATTGTTCAAACTTTTTCCCTCTTCACAGCAGCGGCCTCTGGGAGCAGGTGCGTTTATTTACACCCTCACTCTTTCAGCTGAATTCCGACGGGATCGTGTGTTCGAGTGTTACTCAGGTTCTCCTCCCTTCTTTGCTCTCAAAAGGGCCCAGAAGATGTTCGGCGAGGAAGGACGTCCGCAGATATCAGGTATGAGGGCAAATGGATACAAGCGAGTTAGTTTATGTTTGATTGAAAGCAGATTAAATGAGACTGAGGCTTTTCAAACTCCAATTTTAGACGTGGCACCTTTGAGGGACCCCCCGGCACAGGCTCCCCCTCCGAGACCCGCGGTCAGTTCTGCTGTTACTTTTGTTGAAATGAAGCATCTTTCCTGCCAAAGTTCTAATCCACTGATAACCAGATGGACAGTGCAACATGGAGTGTGTAGAAAATCATCTGCTGGATTTTGCCGTCATCATGCCTGATACTTTTTTAAAGATGATTTGAAGGAAGTATATTTTTAGCGATTAAATGATAACCTTGTGTCTTTTCTCCTTCAGAATAACTTTGATACAAAAGACGCATGTGCGGAGAGAACGGTGCGGTTCACAGCAGATGATGCGTTCATGGACATGACCCAAAGTCACACCGTCGACATCGCCAGCGGCTCCTCAGCGCCCCCTGGCTTTGACGTGTTTGGCAGTCGTGGGAAGACGGACTTTTTCTTGGAGGAGAGACGAGCTGGGACTCTGAGGCCTTCCGGTTCCTCTGCAGACGGTTTGGATCAAGGATTCAAAAACTTCCTGGCGAGTCTGTCCAAGCCAGGCGGCTCCGGCATTAGTGCGGCGAGTTCTAGCACGGGTCCAAGCGGGCCTCCTCCGGCCAGCGGCTCCCACCACCAACTCCGAAAAGCTGATGTCAACACAAACCACTCGATGAATGCAACCAGAGGCTCCGTGGGTCCATCTAACGGAGGCCCAGTCGGTGCTGAAGGCGACGCCAGCGTGGACATGGACATGACCGAGGCTCAGACCGGCCGCATCGCCGGAACCACCGGCTCGGACCAGCAGCTGCAGAGTCTCTATCCCACGAGAGAAATGTTCCCACAAAGTGGAAAACAGAGCGGCGGAGAACCGGGCTCAGGTACAGCAACGGCAAGCCAGCCAATACGATGCAGATGATTTATCAGAACATATAATACTTTACTGCAATAATCCGAGTCCGGTTTTAAAATGGTTTTGTTCCTGTTTGATTGGCTGATTTAATTCCCATCTGCACATTTTTAGGAACTGAGACATCCTTTTTAAAGACAAAGGTGCAGAGACCCCAGGTGAGCTCAGAATGTATTCATTTCATTCTTTTGGATCTTTTATTATTATTATTATTTGCTCAATAAATTAAATTGAAGCCTGCTTGTAGTGAACGATGCACGTTTGATTATGTTCTAAGAGCTGTATTTTGATGGTGGAACAGAAATGGGGAACATGTCATGTTAATACTTCAACAATTTATGAACCTGGTTCCGGTCGTTGTTTCACAATCGGCTACATCCGGGATTAAATTCCTGTCTGCCGTTTTCTCCTGTAGGCGAAGTGGGATGCTGCCGAGGACGTCCGGGAGAAGACACTGAGGTTTGAGGCAGGCGACGCGTTCATGGACGTGACGCAGAGCCACACCGCCAACATCATCAGCAATTTAGACTTTCAAGCACACCAAAAGCACAAATTTGCACCTACTTTGGGCGAGACGACCGCGAGGTTCACTGACGGCGACGTTGCCATGGATATGACCCAGTGTTTGACCGTCAGCATCGACAGCAGTTCAGTCCCTGCCCGGAACCAAGAGGATGAGAGGGCTGGTCTGCCTAGAGGCAGATCTTCAGCAGTGCACGGGTCACATCCAGGACCTAAAAACCTCCCCGCAGATCTCTCTAAGACAAGCGCACTTGTTGTTAATCCCACGACTGCGAGATTATCAGCTGCGGCTGCGCCGTCCTCCAGCATAGAGCCTCCGCCAGGGGAACCTCCCGCCAGCCCAGAGCAGGACGTGAGCATGGACATGACCGAAGCTCAGACGGGCCTCATCATAGGAATCACCGGCGCCAAAGCAGCATCGGCACAGCAGAGCAGCGACGCAGCATTTCAACCCAAAGGTGTGAATAACAAAGCCTGACAATGTTCTGTGTTGTTAACAAAAAATGAGGCATTATTGCCTCTTAAAGTCGTCTGTATCTTACTGTGTCATGAGATGACCTTTTATACAAGGTGACAGAGGACAAATGAGGAAAAATGTCCTGATATTTTCAAAGCGACTAACGCTAAGAGAATTATGCTCAGGTGGCCGTTTGCTGACCTCTGTCTTCATGTTTAGGTTTGCAGACCTCGCTGAAGGCTTCCGTGAAGATGCAGCGACAACAGGTGAGCTCAAGCGTTCATGACATCAGACCAGCCGCCTGCAGCCAGATATCTGTGCCAAGGACATGCCACCGATACGACTCACTACTGTGGAAATAGTACTTGCATGCACAAGTGTTCGGTCTGTGCGGCGTTTTTTTTTTTTTAATCTTTTGCTCAGCCATACACGGTCAACTTCTAATTGAATGAACTTTACGTTGCCTCCCTCAGGTCAACTTTGATACCCAAGACGACTGCAGAGAGAAAACCGTGAGGTTCAGCACCGAAGACGCAGCCATGGATGTGACGCGGAGCCACACCGTTAACATCGACGCCCATTTTGGGGCAAAAGGACTTCAAAATGTGGACTTTTTACTTTCCAGAGGAGAGAAAACGGTGAGGTTCAACACTGATGACGCAGCCATGGATGTGACGCGAAGCCACACCGTTAACATCGACGCTCATTTAGAACCGAAGGCCCATAAAAATGTGGACTTTTTACGAATTGGTGGAGAGAAAACGGTGAGGTTCAACGCCGATGACGCAGCCATGGATGTGACGCGAAGCCACACCGTCAACATCGCCGCTCATTTAGAACCGAAGGCCCACAAAGACCTGGACTTTCTACCTTCAGGCGGAGAGAAAACGGTGAGGTTCAGCGCCGATGACGCGGCCATGGATGTGACGCGAAGCCACACCGTCGACATCGCCGCTCGCTGTGAA
>CAAKHG010031907.1:7365-21238 GCA_901007715.1 Dactylopterus volitans
ACACACACACACACACACACACACACACACACACACACACACACACGCGCGCGGCGTGTGTGTGTGCGTGTGTGCCGTTACTTTCAGATCCAGTCTCCAGGGTCTGAACTTGTCTCTCGTCTCATCCTCTAAGGGCTCCAGCAGCGGTTCCCACACTCCCATCATCTCATTATAATAGTGGACCTAAAGACAAAAGACAGCAAACTTAATAATTCAAAATATGTCCCACGTCTTGGTAAGTCACGGTAAAGTAAGTCTATATGTCAGTAATAGGGGTTCAATATTGTTATGGGAAACATCCAGGGTTTTGTGACGCCTGGGTTCATTTTTTGCAGTTTTAATGCCCCTTTTCTGGTACTTAAATGGACAAGTTTGTGATGATCAGACAAATAATTTCAGGTTTACAATTTGATTAGTGATATGCATGCGCATTTTTAGTGCCTCTTTGTATTTAAATGGAAGATAAAGTGTTTCAGTTTCTCATGTGGACTTGTAGCACTTGTGGGATTTGTATCCTGTGAGATTGGTGATGACTGAATAAACAATTTCTGAGATATACTATTGATTGTACCATGCCACATTTGAATGTTTTTGCAATCTGAATGAACGTTTATGGTAAGATTCTGCAGGTATTCTGATTTGTTGACGTTTCAAAGGATTGCTCACGAACAACATTAAAATTCACACATTATCTATTTAACAGTATTTCGTTGGAGGAATGGGTGAGCAACATTTAGGCTAGAAATATGGTGTAAATGACACTGTTTGGAGCCAAATCTGCCGGGGCTTACAGACACTGGGATGGCATCACAGGAGCATTATTGAGGTATTTTATGTCTTTTTTGTTGTTTATTCACATTTGAAGAAGTGGTTGCAGTATACTTCAGTTATATTGGATTTGACTGCAACGCTACTTAACCCCATCAAACCCTCCTTCAGCATAGTGGTGGGTAGATAATGAGTGAATTTTTATTATTGGGTGAACAATTCAGTCTGCTTAAGTGCTGAGCCACACCCCTTTTGAGTTCACTGGTCGACATTTTGAATTAAAATACCAAAAAAGCCTTGTGCAAATTTATGCTCAACCATTGAGGTTTTAAATGCCGAAACATGATGCCATCTCATAGTGAGAGATAAGATTAGCTGGAGTTTTTTAAGGCTAGGGAATAAGTGGTATTCGTTACCTCTAGGTCGAGCCTGCTGTGTAAGTTGATGAGTGTGGACCAGTTTGCAACGTCCCCGTGGAAGGAGGACTTTGCCAAAAGCATGGGGACTGTGCGGTGTCCTACTCCAGCCTCCAGAGTCAAGCAGATTGATTTGATCGAAACCTGCAGGAATGAAAAGTTAATGAAATGAGCCCGTTCTAATAATATCTAACTAGAATATGTGAGAAGTCTATTTATGGAATGAATAGCTTCAAAAGAAGGCTCATGGCTGCAATCCATTTTGTGGTCAGCCTACTGATAAGCACCTGTAATGACTCTCCTTTTGGTATCAGTGGGGCCAGTGATTCTGTGTCTTCGTCACCTCCTTCTTCAAGGAACCAGAATTTGAGCTCCTTCCAGCCCCGTTTCTCCCACAGGTCCACGGGAACAGGACTGTCCAGCTCCTCTGGAGTTTCTGCTGTGGGTGTCAGTGCCGACTGGATGGTGATGACTGTGTTGATGATGATCGGAGATACCTGCATGGTCAGAAATCAGAGGCATGCAAATGTTTAGATCGATTCCACTGCAACAGGCTGAACTGTGGTATGACAGACGTTCTTTTATTGGAACAAATTATTAGAAAATATGAATTTTCAACATTTTCTGACAATTCCATACCTCTATACCTTGTAAAACTATTTCAAGGGAAAATCCACAACTGGTCGGATGATCCTGTGATAAATCTAAGATGGATACATTTTAGAATTGTGCAAATATTTTTCAATATTGGTGCTACATGATCAAAAAACTGAGATAATGGGCTGTGCTACTGCTTCTTGCTCGCAAGTATTAGTTTGCTCTCCTGCAGTGCTGAGAGTTCCGATTAACTTGATGGCAGTTGGTGTGCCCTCTGTGTTTGATGGATGGAGATCCAAGACTTTTATATGTCTAGAGTCACTACAGCTAGATCTTGGCAGTGATGAACTGTCAGTTGGTTTTCTGGAAGTTTTGAAGACTGCAGTCAACTTTCGACAATGTCAGAGCGTTGGGTTAGGTGAACATTGGATGCTCAGAGTGCAGCGGACGGCTTTCTGATGCTCAGTTTGAATTTCAGCAGCAGCAGATCCTCTTGCCCATGTCTACATTAATACAGTGAGTTGCTGCCATGTGATTGGCAGGTGAGATATTGGCATGAACGAGCTCTCCAACAAATGCACCTGGTAAACGTGGTTGTGAGTGTACTACCAACACTGCAGTGGTACAACTCGGGTGGAAAAATGTCAAAAGCTCCCTTTAACCAGTAAAATAACTACTTCATTAACACTATATAAGGTCATCATTATCATTTCTGCTTATGTAATAAGGCCAGGCCAAGCCAACTTACTCATAATTACAGTTGTTCAGTATTATAATGATAAAAATCCAAAAAATGGATCTAAAAAAAAAAGACCAGTATCAAAGATGGATGAAGTTAATGAACAATCAGTTCAATCATTTTCAAACAACAGTTATAACCTGTGATTAAATGGAAGCACACCATTTCAACATTTTAAAGAGCTGCACTGCTTGCTTTGATTGAACTTCTGTGTCATTCGCCATGACAACCGTACCTTCAGTGTGAGCGCATTGATGGAGACCTCCATAGCCTGTGGGGAGGTTGGGGACTGTGTGCTCTGGTAGAACACCTGACATGGATGAAGTACTGTGGTCACATTGTGTACCCTCTTCTCTCTCAAGAAGGGACACGCCACTACCTGGAACAACAGCAGGCCCACAAACAAACACTTTATAGAAGTTATTCTTACACGTCGCTGCTGTTGATTTTCCAGAGCTGCATTACGACAAAATGATGAACCTTCAGGTCTTTGATAGCGGCGGTCATCTGCGATCCTTCTGCGTCACTTTTTAACACCAGCTCACACTGTGTGGTCATCACCAGGGCCGGGGCGTCAGCACGCGCCAGGTCAGCCACAAACACAATCTCCGGGTTCCGCACCACTACGTTCATCTCCGTCTTTGACACCACGGCAGGAGCAGCAGCTGAGAACGGCAGAGGGGAAGAGGGAAATGTGGCGTGAGACGGCAGGGAGAACTTGATGTCAGATTGACGTTTGTCACTGTTCTCCGTTGCCGTTTGTTTTCATGTTGCCCCTGAACTCTATTTAACTGTGTGTTAACTTTGTGTTGCGATATCTGTATTTTCGTGTTCTTTTTCTTAATCCGGCTTTTGACATCACTAGAAATGCAGGCATGCCCTAAACGACTCCTCAAGAGTGAAATAGCAGTTGAATTTAATCAAACTGATCTTTAACTTGACCCGTAATTTTCACACATCTCTGAACTGTTTGTATACAGGTACAGTATTCATCCTACAATATCCTATTAAAGAACACTGTCTGCACATACCACATATTGTTTTTGAATAAAAGGTTCAAATTAAATTTTCAATCTCATGATGAATGTTAAAACAAAAAGAGGGGGAAAAAAGGCAAAACACGAGGCATTAATAATTTTCATATTCACAATGCTGAAAAGAAAAACCCTCAAGTGTCTGTTCACATAGTAAAACTTTTCACTCACCGGACTCTTTTGATGTGACTGAGGAGTTGATGTTCTTTTTGTCCCCTGTTCCGGTGCTGCTCTTGGGCTGCGGAACCTGAGCGAAGCCCTCTTGGCTGGCCTTGAGAAATACGTCTGCTACAATGAGGAGGAACTCCATGCTGGCACAGAGGTAAACGTCCTGCACCACTGTGTCCAGGGTGGTGCCATCGCGGCCCTGACGGTAGTTCACCTCCACCATCATGTTCTGTTCTGCCCCAGGACGCATCGCCATCATCCTTACAGTGCACCGCCGGGGGTTAAAGGGATGAGCGAAATGGATTCAGAAGAGACAGCAAGACAAGAGTAATAATGTCAGACAGAGAGAGATAATGGATCCATCAGAGTAGTCAAGTCAGTGTTATTTGTATAGCCCAAGATCATAAATCACATTGTTTATCTGTACAAACTGAAGTGAGTGAAGACAAAGTGAGTGATAGGCCCATTAACCCCAATTTGCCTGCAATGATATTTTAAGACTTAATGATTATGGATGGTACCACTCATCAAGCCTCCTGGTGTTTCATTCCAATTTTCTATGCAGGCAATGCAGTGGGAAATCAAATTCAATGTTCTGTAATAGTTATCCCAACACACTGAAATACAAAATCTAGACAGTCTACGTGTGGTATGCATTAATTAAGTTGGCATGAGCAGCATTTTACTTTCGAGTTGAGGCGTGTCCGAATTTGACAAGACCATGCTTATCTGAATGTACATCTATTACTGAGTGTAACTACAGTATACTGGTGTGTGTGTGTGTGTGTGTGTTCGTGTCCCTGGTACCTTGGGGTGACCACCTTGATGCTGGGTCTCTTGTCGTCCAGAAGACAAGCTGCCAGTCGGACTGAAGCCTTCATGGAGCTGTCGGAGAACATGTGGACGGAGGTGGAGACGGTGCCCAGAGTAAACTCGGCCAGCTTCAGCTGCTCATCATGCGAGTCCAAAAACTGCATCTAGAGAACGACGCGTAAGACACTGCTAGCGAGCAAGCTTCATGAAATAAGGACAGGCTTCTCATGAGTGTTTTGCGTTACCTCGTTCTCACTGGGGCTGTACAAGACCAGAGTCATGGAGTCAAACTTGAATTTTAACTTAAGCGTGCTCTTCAGCTCACTGTTTTTTTGGTTCTCCACGACAGCTCTCGTCACCACCGTGTTGCCTAGGATGACAGTTTTTGGTTACAATGGTGATGGTATTTCCAGACAAGGACAACACATTTGTCAACTTCTTAACCTTTGGAAAGACATGCATAACCCTAATCTTAGCATGCTGAAATGGAAATTCTAAGTCTTAGTCAGTTTCAGGGCTGACAAACTCTGCCGCCTTACTGGTGGTTGGTCCAGTGGCTCCGGAGCCCTGGGACTCTTTGTTGGATGCAGAGTCAGAGGAGGGGTCTGCAGTGGGCACATGAGCTAGAGGGGGAACAGCATCAGACTTCTCTGACAGGTTTTCATACAGAGTCCTCAGGACCACTATCATATCATCCTGGCTGAGGATCAGCTGTTGGGAACAGATGAGACAACACTGAGCATCTAAGAGTTAGATTTATAACTAAAGAGTTTCCCTAATCTTGGGACCATTTGCCAGAGCAGACAAAAAGGTGACACAAGGAAATGTGCAAATAACCTCATCTTTAGGCCTGTTAATTATTAATCCGAAATTGAGTTAATAATTTAGAGAATAAATGCAAAAGTCATGGAACGCATAGTTTGCAAAAAACAACATAGTTGTCACAAATCAACCCCCCCCCATACACAAGTACTTACACTTATGGGTTTGAGATGAGCAGTGATCTCTATGTCCGGTATGATGTGGTACCAGTTGGATGAGAGATTTCTCTGGATTTCCAAGTCCAGGCTGACTGGCTTCAAAAGCTGGATTTCTCCCTGGAACCCTTCGTTTATGAAGGAAGTTCTAGAAGTCCAACAGCACAAATCATCACAAAAAAATATTGAGATAATATCCAATTAATTTCACATTTTTCCCCCCAGCATTTCAGTTCACATTTTAACCATAAATTATAAAGATTCCTGGAGCCTGACCTGTACATCTTGAGGTCAGTCAGCCTCACTTTCATTATATCCACAACAGGTGGGATCTCCACATCGCTTTTAAAGGGCTGCTTGGCAAAATGGTTCTTGACAGACAGGAAGCCAAGGTCAGCTACGATGACATTGGTGGAGGAGGATGACTGGGGGAGGAAGATGATTGGTGCATTAAAGTGGACGTTGAGTGCAATCCGCGTGCTCCGCTCCGCCAGCTCCTTCACACCCGAGGCTGCCTTCTCTGCAGCCTGAACTGTCACCTCGGCAAGAGCCTCTTTAGCCTCTTGGAAGTTGTTTATAAATGCCTGGGAGGAAGAGAGAGAGAGATCGGCAGTTGGAGTGGGAGAGCAAAACAGCGAAATAACAAAAAAAAAAAAATAATGGCAAGGAAATGCGATTCTTACTAGTATGGAGGAGACAAATTTATTGAGAAAGATGAGCTGGATGCATCCCACAGTCAGTGAGACGGAGGTGTCAACCTTAGACATGTCCAGATAGGCATCCCCAACTGTTGCATCTGTGTGATTCACCATTTGGAAGGCAAACACTTCCTTATCTGCTATGGACACTGCCTACGAAATCGATGAGAGAGATGCATTAAATGGAACAGATCCATACTTTGCTTTAAGAACACTAAATCGATCTGGAGGTCAGCTACAATGTATAACAATAATGACATTCATGAATGGCAGACACAGAGAGTTACAACAGCATCTCAATTAGTACGCGCTTCTCATGTATTAAAAGGGGCCTGTTTGTTGATTGTACCTTCTTGTAAATGGCATCTTTGTCACAGTCAAAGATCACAATGTTCTTCAGATTGGCCAGAACCTTCATCTCCTTCTTTCTCATCAGAACCTCAGACACCAGACCTGGATAGTTGATCAAGTTGAGACAACCAAAAATGAACCAAGAACGTTTAGAAAAGCCCTGGTTCAATGTGCATCCACTTGTACAAAGTGGGCTTGCAACACTGTTTATGATTGATGACTCACTGATAACCAGAGCAAAAGCCACAAAAGGAGGTCTGGTGGAGCGGAAAATATCAACTAGGTCTTTATACCTTCGATTCTGATCTCAGAGATCCGGGCTTTCTGTCCACGAATGAAAACCTTCAGACAGCGGAGATCCGCCCTGATATGCAGATTCACAACATCTGCAAACTTTGAAGTCTTTGAAGCTGTGGAGGGAAAAAAAAGGTGAAAAGAGATTAAAAAGGGGATAAATTACAGACAGATATTGAACAAAACAATAGACTACTTAATACTTGAGAATGTGACACTGAATTAAACTGTAGAAAAGTTTATTACTGATTTCTTGCAAACAAGAACATGCCAAATTTATGCTGCGAAGCATCAAAGGACATACACGTGAACTATCCACAGACCTGAGTTGCACACAAGTGAAGTTATAAAATATGAGATAGAGGGCAATACTTTTTTTCTTAATAACAGCTGATTCCTCCTTCTTCTCGCCTTCCCTCTCCCCCTCTGCCTCGTCTTCCTCAGGGATGGCAGGGAGCTCCTCTGGCCCTCCCTCCTTCTTCGCGGGGGGAGGGAGAAGGTTGTTGAGGAAGTTCATGGTGTTGAGCAGAGCCTCCGTATGAAGATGAACATCCAGGGATGAGAAGGTCACCTGTTGGCGATGTTGTTTGGAACAGATTAATAATACTTTTTTAAATTAAGCATCACTGCTTTTGCTTCTGGACTTATTATGATGATTCGACATAACCAAGAACATAAAGTTCCTGCATCACCTTGATTAGTTGCTCTGTGTTGTTGTGTTGAGACCTGAACTCAGGACCATTTTTATCCGCCTAGAAAATACACACATCAAAAATATTCATCTTTTGAAACTGTTTTTTAAATAAATCTTCATTATTATCATCCTGTGAACTTTGAAATTACTGTCAATGACAAATTGAAAATACTTTTATATACTCCAGGGTGAGCAGGTCAACCTCCGTGTTGTCTAGAGTGGTGATGAGCTGAACCTGCTTCTCTTCAGAATCTGCAAGAGATCATTAAAAAGTTTTTTTTCCCATCCTAATAATACATATATTAGGTGTATAGAACAAAAGATTAAATGAAAATGAAGCACAAAAAACAAACAAACAAACAAAAAAACTGCAACCAATCCTGCCTGACTTAAACATTAAATGCCGAGTAGATGCTCTTTAATGAACACGTCAAATATCAGTCATCATTTTTATCATGAAGACCATCTACCGAACCAGCTGGAGTAAAAGTATGGTGACACGCAGTGCTGCCACTACTAACCCATGTACTCAGGACACTTGAGGCAGATCTCTCTCAAGTAGGTGTTAGATGTCATGTCAAAGGTGCGCAGTTTCAGCTCGGTGCCCAGACCCTCGATGTCCAGGTGGAGCACCGTGATCTCTTGACCCCCCGACAGGCGACACAACTGGACAGAAAACTAGACGAACAAAGAGCACATGGAGAGGGAGAACTTGTAGTGAGATATAAAGGAAGAGTATATTGGAATAATGAGGGAAAGAAGATGAGAGATAAGATATAGAATGAGAGAATTTAACATATTAGGTGAAGGAAAAAAAGTTTGACCACAGTATTTTTTTACTGTTGCTGCGCAGATAACAGGCTGAAATATACGAGTGTGATTCAGCGTCAGTCATTATTCCACTTTGCATGTTTGGATAAATACTGTCCAAGCAGATCTCTCCGTACCTCACTGATTTCAAACGTCATGATGAAGTCAGTCATGTTCTTCTGAGCGTCCTCCTTCACGAGGCTTCGCCTTTTGTGCAGGTCGGCATAGCGCAGCGGCATGGGATTGTCGGGGAAGAACGGTCGATCGCCAATGGGGGAGCTGGGAGCGTCGTAAAACAGATCCTCCTCCGACCCTGAGGAGTGGCGGAACACACACAGAGGATTCTTCACGCAGGCACAGTACACGTGTGTGTGTGTGTGTGTGGACCGAAAAGTGAGAAGCAGAGAGGAAGCAGGGTGCATGAGCAGTATGAGCATCTGTGTCTCACCCAATGAAGTGATGCTGATGGTCTCGCATGACTCGAAGAGGAGAGAGGAGCGCTGGTCAGCCATGTTCAGCGGCCTCCTGGGCGTGAGCTGAGGGGTGAACGACGACTTTGGCTGAGGAGGGAATAACACCGGCAGAAGCTGTATCAACTTGTTAAATGTATCATAAGTTGATTATTAGTAGATTACAATAAAGAGTAGACAGTAACACGAGTACGAATTACACAGTGGATACAGCTAACTTCCTTCATGGAGGTACCGTCATGGCGTTCCTACCTTTGGTGTGGAGGACGTGGCGCCGCGTGAAGCCGGTCTGCTCTCCGGCAGTGGGATGCTTTCGACCAGCTCCAGGACGCTCCGAAGTTTGACGTCAGAAATCCGAAGAGAGAGCAGAGGAAGTTCTCCAGAGATCTTATACCTGGAACACGTACGAGAACGTGGAAGCACAAAGATGAACAGCCAAATATCTGACCTGTGACATCACCTTTTTGTGTTTTTTTGTGCTGCATAAAAGCAACAACTCCAATTAGATTATCATCATTTGTTTCCGACTACTGAATGAGAAAACTGGCTAAACGTGGAGCAGAGGGATAACACTTTCCTTTTTTTTTTTTGCTATGAATTACTTTATTTGTGGCTGGTTCCCAAAAGTCGGCTAAGTATGCGAGCAACTTGATACACTCACTTTGCCATGCGTGAGTCTTTCACAACCATCGCCCTGCTGAACACCACTTTCAAATCCACTGGCTCCAGGATATGGAGCGGCGATTGCTTCTGCTTACGGGCCATTTTCCAGTCGCCATCTGTCACACGAATAAACGTTTTACACATCATTTACACTTGTTGATTTACATTTATTCCACACAGACAAAAAACAAAACAAAAACACGCAGTTAGGGTGACTCGGGAGAGTTTTCTACCGTCTACTGTATTGCACAAGCTCTCCTGAGCGCACCTGGTTTGCTGTAGAGGAACTGCAGGCTACTAAGCTGTACGTCAAAGCTGTCGTACGCTCTGGACATGATGTCTTCGATGTTGCTGGAGCCAACTGACAGCTGAGGAAGATGCTTCCTGCTCTGACTGGACATCTGGAAAACACACCACAAAAGATTTTCCTGACAAACTAGAAATTTGAAAATCTGGACCGTAAGTATTTGTTTTAAAGAGGAAAGAAAATCTGAAGAACCCCTTGTTTGTTGGGGGTTTTTTTCCAGAAAAAAATGCCCAAGTATTGGTCTGATTTCCAGGCCAGTTTAAGGCTTAGCACTTTCTGACCTGGAAGTGTCCAAGATCCAGAAGTAGGATGTTCTGCGTGGCATCATAGAAACCCGTCTGTGGAATGATGACGTAAGAGGCCATCAGGTTCACCTTCAGGTCGAGAACTTTCTGTGTCTCGATCACATACAGTAGACCTAAAACAAGAGCAGACATAAGAGCCACAGTAAGCTGGGATCAAGAAGCCACAACATTTTGTACATTTCCATTTTGTGTGTCTATTTTTACTCAGATGACAAAGATGTAATCTGGCATTTAATCTAATCAATCTAATGACTGCACTCTCAGATTACAGTCATGTATTTATAAGACTGTATGCTCTTTGAGTAGGTGATCGGTTTTCAGTTTGGAGATTCTGATTTTTTTTTTTCTTTGTTTCTCCTGATACCAATTAAGGATGACTGCAAAACAGATTGAACAAAAATTCCTCCCACTCAAAGCAGTGAACACTTCACTTTTCCCTGGATATTGTGCCAACAACAAAATGCCTGAGACCTCAGCTGTTTGCAAACACTTCAAAACTTAGTGAGGAAAAGAGAAAGGCAGCCTGCCAAATCTGCCATTTAAACCTGGCCTACCACAGGGGAATAACTAGTTTGATAAACCACCTGAATTATGTAAGTAATAGGCCTTTAGTTTGATGGTACAAAAACTAAGACCATAGTGCTGTATTTATTTACCTCGGGTGCAGAGAGAACCAGTGGCCTGTACCACTAAGCGGGATCAATATACTCTCCGTTATCTGGGTTGACTTAGCCTTTATATTTTCCACTGAGTTTTTTTTGAGGCTCAGCACCCCCGTGTGAGCGCATTTGTGTTGGAATATTAATTCCCCACCGTGACGGCACGAGTACTTGTGCTTTCCATAAATCCATGTTGCTGCAGTTATGCCATGTGTGACCATTATTATTCTTAACCTCATTATTTCAGATGCAACCCCAGCGGAGCTTAGCGGACTTGGGAACAAGTCAAGAACAAGTACAAAAACATATCTCAAAGCAGACAATGACTTGTTTGAGGCCCACATCCGACAGCAACGTGTTACGTTTGCAACTAATGACTCCATCAATTGACAAATGTAATGCAATCCATCGGATCAAAATCTATAGCTTTGGTACAGGATGTCATTGGGGGGAAAAACTCTTCCTCTCCTTAGTGCTCCTCTGATGATCTGCACACCAACATCGACCAGATCTTCTAAGAAGGGGCGGGGCATTTTCCAAGAGAACTGATTGGTCAGGAGGTGGGGCTTTTAATACTCGCTGATCTTTTATCCAGAGCAGGTTAGCCGTTCAGCGTAAGCTGCCATGGTGATTTACCCCGGCGAGAAGTACTGTCGTGGGACGGAAAACACAGGTTTAACCCTGAAGTTGCCTTGATAAGAGAAAATTATTTATTTATTATTATTTATTCAAGGCAGGCTTTTGATAGAAAGACACCTTTGTTTTTTTACATTGCTGTGCTTGGTGTGTATTTGATCATATTTCTCATAGTCTCCTCATTTCCCTGATTTGCACCTGAGAGAAGTGCTCACACCTGCTGTAACCTACGAGGAGCACAGGGGCCGCGAATCATGTGGGCGCAGTGTGGCAGCTGTGCACCCTTTCTGTGTTTTACGAGTAGATTTTTTTTAAAGCAGGAAATTCGGGGGAGTTGGCAGGGTGAAGCATTTACATTTAAACTATTACAAAAATAAGACCCATCCACACGTTCACTGGTAATTTATGTTCATATTTACATTTGGCTGCGTCTAATCTGACACGGCGTCTAATCGATGCCTAATCTGATTTGGCACAGATTGCTTTGCATTACCTCTTATAAAATGCATCTACTTCAAAACCGCTTTTAAACAGCTTTTTTAGTAAAAAAATACTTTTGACCAGCTTTTTTTTTTCCTGCCTGGAGGTCCATGTAGTCACGCCTACGAGAAACAGATGAGTAGACGAGTGGGTGGGTGGCAAGTGGGTGAGACTGTGCGAGACCCAGAGCTCAGAAAATGGTACTCAAGACTGTGGATTTACAATTTAATGATTTACAATTTGTAAAATAATATAAACAAGATTTTGTTTGGAAAATGTTTGAATTTAGATTGTTTTATCAGAAAGGTTCGTGCTCATTAACTGTCTGATTTGAATCCAGCAAAAACTGTTAATATTGTTTTTTTATTTTATTTTGCAATTGTTTATTTTAACTATTATTGGTGTTTTTAAAATGGGGCTGTTTATTGTGTTTATTGTATGTATATTTGTCTGTACAGGACTTTGGTCAACTGAGGTTGTTTCTAAATGTGCTTTGGAAATCAAGTTTGACTTGACTTGAATTCACTGACTCAAGAGAAAGTCATTATTGAAACCTCTTTATATATCCCCTCCCCCTAAATTGCAGTATGTTCCACTGACATCATGAACCCTGCCTAAACAAACTGGAGGGCAATCACGCTACCATAAAAAGTAGAGCTACATTTCAGGGAAGCAATCAGCCTCACAGAATAAACAGGAAAACAACGATGCAACTGGCTCAGACACTGAGACCTGACGCCGGTTTGCAGGCACATTAAAAATGGTAATGGGCCAGCTAAAAGTATGGACAGTGGAATGTAAACACCGGGGAGTTGAAGCCGGGTTTGAAATCGACTCCTGATAAACAGCACATTGTTGGACGTGGTTGTGTGTGTGTGTGCGCTTGCGTGTGTGTGTGTGTGCAGGCAGCAGACCCGTGGCTGTGCGGTCTCGAAACTGCTCCAGCTTCATCAGGGTGGCGTTGGTGAGCTCATCCAGCTGCATGTCATCAGGAGGCATGAAGAACGCTGCCATGCTGTTGACGGTTATCTGCACAGACACGCGCACACAAAGAATACACCTTGACTTCTGCCTCTCGCTCGTGCCGCGTGCACTGCGCGCCGACTTTGTTCGCCACTCACGGCGTCGTAGATTATTTCCAGCGGCTGCGACTCCACGTGCAGGCGCTGATTGGCACTCTCGTCCACAGGGTTGGTCTCGAATAAGATGCTGAGCAGCGGGGTGCCTGCTCCTGTGGCGGCCTTCCTTGACGACAGGAGGGTGGGTGCGGGACGGTTACTGGCCAGGCCCGTGACCTCAAACAGACTGAGCTGGGCCGTGAGTCTGAGAAGGGAAAAAAAAAAATCTGCTTTTATCTGCTAAACCCCAGGTAGAACCAAAAACTAAAAATGAAAAAGACAAACAAGCCAGGCATACTTGAGCGCTTGCGCTCCAGGTCTCTGTGTGAGGGAGGACATTAGCTCTCCCACGGTCAGCCTGATGATCTCATTTTTGTCCTTCTTGTCTTTGATGGACACAGACAGCCTCTCCATGTGGAAGTCTACCTTCATGTCCTCAAACTATTGGGGTAAGAAAAGCATTGTTATTTATAATCTGATAAGTTAACTGCGGTAGAAATCAGAATGGGGGTTCATTTTAGTCGACATGTGGGTGTCTGGAGAGGAAGGTGGCTCACATCCTTTGGCAGATTGGGATTAGCAGCGGTCTCGCTGTATCCGATGGCAGTGTAGAGTTTGGCTTTCTCGGCAGAGGTGAGCAGCTCATCGAACCCTACACAGAGTCACGGCAGGGACGAGTACGTTAAGCTGCAGGAACCTGAGGAAGCAGCATTTGCAAACACTATACACTTTTAGCACAAGAAATACCTCCAGTCTTGACCTCTTTCACACACACACACACACACACTCGCGCGCGCTCACACACTCAGTGTGTTCGCTGGGAAGGGGATAGTCCAGGGGAAACTAGGGATTATATTGTCTACCTGCCTGATAAGG
>CAAKHG010031907.1:26495-37627 GCA_901007715.1 Dactylopterus volitans
TTTTCCTCCTTCCTTAAACCAATTCTATCCGCCGATCAGCCATAACATTATGACCACTGAATGTTTACCATTGAATAAATTCTCCCATCAGGAGGAGTTTTACATTTATTTTTTTATTTTTGTTTTTGTGATGCTCTTTAACACAACGCGTAACCCAGTACTACACTGACCAAAATATTAGGGACACCTCGTGGGGCGTCCCGGGGAACACGGGGATGTCTGTAATATTTTGGTCAGCGTACCCCAGTACAGTTCAACAGCACCACAAGTTACAGTCTTAATAACGATGATTAAAATCCTTCAGCAGATTCAATAAAAATTCAACCTAAAAACGCCTCCTGTAGGGAGAATTCATTGCAGGGATGCTGCATTATTTTCTATGGTAAACGTGCAGTGGTTGTAATGTTATGGCTGATCGACGTAAAAGCTCCGGCTGCCCCAGAAACAAGAATGAAACTGAAAGTAGACGTGTCACAACCACGTGCTCCGCGGGTTCTCTTGGACGAAACATAACAAATGCGATCGACGCATCTCTTGTTGTCACACAGCTTACTCCCACCAAGTCTCTCCTACAACTAAGAATGTTTCCGAATCCTGTCAACACACCTACTGTGACGCAAATATGTGTGACTTCATGCGCTCGCAGGCGCAGGTACATGCTAACGAACATCAGCCACGCGGAATGTCATTAAGTTCCCATCTGAACTCTCACCTTGCTCGGCGGCCTTCAGCTTGGTCTCCTCTATCCGCTGCAGCTCCCTCTGACGAGCCTCCTGGAGCTGCTTCTCCTCCTTTTCTGCGTCATACTTTATGCCTGGAAAAAAAAGACATTTGGTTGCATCTAAACTGGCTTTTGTGTGCACGTGTCAGGAAACATCGAGCTGTTGCGAGGGGGCTTCAGCTGAGTTTGTCCTGACGAGTATCTCAAGCTTGAGAATGTGCTCCATTGTCTGACCGTTGGGGTAAAAACGTGCTTTATCAAAAAAAATGCAGTGATATTCTACAGTTTTATGAATGAACGTTTAATAACAGCATCATTTCATCCCTCTTGCAACACTGCATGTCTATGATTTAAAATACAATGCTTTTATTCAGCAGGACATAGACTGTGACCTTACTGGCTGTCGGGACAATCAGTAGATAGACGCCGTCCAGCGTGGCCTCCACCGACTGCGTGTAGAGGTTCTTCCATGGAATCTTTAGCTCCAGTCGTCCTAATCAAAGCGGATGAGATATGAGAAAAAAAAACGTTCCCGTGCCATAAAAGAAAAGGGCATCAGACGGCGGCGGCAGCTACAATCTCACCTATGTGTCCAGCTCTCACTTTGAAGGGAATGTCAAGCTGACTCTGTGCGCGTGGGGGGTGGGGGGGGGCAGAGAGAGAGCAATTACTGTTACCATTGCAATGCAAATATCTAACAAATTTAGCCCGCGTGTGCATTCGTTTTTCCAACTTACCAAAGCATTTTCCTTGATCTCGAGATTGGTCAGGACGGCGTCCCCTGTGGTGACAGGAACAGCTGTTTACCCCCTTTGCACTGAGATAAGCGGTGTCACGAGGTCCTTAGAAACGAATCTATAGCGTCGACCTTCGACCTCGGGCTGCGGACCCTCTTCCAACACTCTCGGCCAGCCAACGCATGCATGCATCATTTAAGCCACCGATGGCACGTTCATCATAACAATACGCCCCAAGAGACACACTCAGTGCGCGTGTCAGTGTGTGTGTGTGTGTGTGTGAAATATCTCCATTAAGGCAAACTGTTTTCTTTTATTAAAACACGACAGGTATGAAATGGCGCTTGTGGCGGTACACGGCTGGCGACACCGGCTGAGACGGGGAGGGAATCTCACTGTAACTAAGCCCGCATGTGTAGCAGGCGCGGGCGTGTTCGCCCCTGCTAGCGCCGCCAGTTTGGCCGTGTGCGTTGCTGCCGCAGGTGTCAACTATGTGATTTCCCCCCCTCCCGAGTTGAGGCTTATAAATAGGGGCCGTGCATTCGATAGCGTGGCAAGCCTCGGCGTGGCCGCGCGGAAGGGTGTGAACTGCTCGTGTGTGGCGTTCGACGCGAGCGCGACGAAGCGGGCGACGGAGCCGCGCTGCTGCTGCTGCTGCGGCGGCGGCGGCGGCTAACATGCGTGCGGCGGCGGCGGTGAGGGTGGTGAGGGTGGGGGAAAAAACAAAAAAAAAGCCGCAATGCCGAGCCAAGCCGTCCCCGAGCTCGCACGGGATCCCGCCGCAGTCATTTTAGTTTTTTTTCGGGAGGTGAAGTGACAGCGGCAGGTGAAGCCGGAGCCGCTCTCCTGCGCCTCCCCGTGACTCACGGCTCGCTCGCGCCCGCTCGCCCGCTCGCCCGCTAGCTAGCTACGGCGAAGCCCGCGCGCCTCCGGGCGCAGCTCGAGTTACCTCCCCAGATGCCGAGTTTCAGCTGCGAGCTGTCGAGGTTGACGACGTAGTCCCCCAGAAACCTGTTGAGGACGTCCACCACCACGCTCTCGAAGACCATTTTGGCGTCTCATCTGCCTGTCACCATGTTTACATTCTCGGGACTCGCTCTCTCCTCGACGTCAGATTAGGGGTTCTTCCGGTGGGCGGTGCTCTGACGTCACGGGCGGGAGGGGAGGGCGGGGCCACGGCGCCTTCACACTGCTGCAGCAACACTGGGGGAAGAAGTGAGGAACACAACGTGTAGAATACAAGATATTACAAATAAACAAATACATAAAATGGCATCTGGCTTTTAGATGTCGTGCAGGAGTCGTAGAAGTAGTAATAAAAATGATTAGAAGAAGATGATAACGATGAAACGACGAGGAAGAAGAAGAAAGATGTGTGAGAACTGAAAATAGGCCTACCATACCTGATAAAAAGTAAACATTTACTTCTAGAATTTCTTCACGAAAAAAATACATTGACGCGATCAAACCTGAAATGATAATTCATTAAAATGCTGCTTTTTTTTGTTAATGCAGTGACAGTCACCTGATCATCAGCGGCTTAACTTTTTTCTTAAGTAGTTGGATACATAAACCGGATGTAGGTTGCCCTTCTGAAAACAATATTTACACTGTGTTTTACTGGGGAAAGAAAAAAGATCCACGTCAATAGGGACACGATGTAAAACGTTGCCAAGAAAAAGACAAAATAAATTTAAAATGTGCACTCCACCCCAAAATTTGGGTTGGATCCAATACAAGGAACAGAAGGCCATAATCGTTGCTATCTTGAATCAACAAGACACAGGAAAGAAAGAAAAAAGATTTTTGTTTTTTATTCTTTTAAACTGAGGGCACATACAGGGTTTTTATTAGAGTTTAAACATTTTAAAAAGTTCTGTTTGCAGGAGAGACTTTTGAAAACGAATAATCAAAGTGCAAATAAAAAAAAAAAAACATCAGCTACCCTCACACAATGACATGGTTGTCTTTATTTAATGACAAAACACGGATGGCTTTTCCCATCAGCCTCAAGCTGCGCTTTGTGTTTAGCATCAGTTTTCAAACTTACGTGGTGAATGAACATCATTTAGTTTTGTTAAGATATTTTCTCAACTCAAAGATCTATGAAATGTCTAGATTTAAAAAAAAACAAAAAAACATAAATCCTGCTTGATGGCTCCTTTAGGCTCATTACTGAAACATGAATCGAAACATTACTATAAACTTCTCGGATGTGGTTATAGGCTCGCTTGCAATCCAAACAAAGGAATAGTACGTATTGATATTTTGGGATCAAACCACCCACCTATTCTCTGAAGGAGGAAAGTAATGCCAAGACTGTCAACAACACAACAGTGACAAGCAAACTTTGTTCCGTAAAACTGTTGTTTTATTGTACCAGGACAGGTGTAAAAACTTACATCGCACTCTCATCTTAAAATAAATTCACTAACATATGTTTTGACAAACTTGTTGCGCTTCACGAAACATGCAAGGACAGAGGGCATGAGCTCAGTTTCCACTGTCAGTAGCAGGATTACAGTGTGCCTCAAAAGCAAACAAGACTCTCATAAATGAATCTACCTTTGGTTATTTTTCTTGAATAACATTTAGGGATTTTTTTTTTTCCACTCTGATGGTAACCGCTTCATGCTCGGGCCTGCTACTGTGGATTACTCTTTGGATTACCGTCTGTTGAAGCGTCAGTGTGGTGTGATGCCTCACTCCCTCATACGCACCCTCCCCGTTGCCGTCTTCTCTCCGGGTGGCTCTGATGTCGTTCGCTTTGAGCGACCTCTTTTGGCTTTCAGTTTCCAGAGCTTCACTTATTTTTTTTATTTTTTTTTGGACACATCTTTACCGTACTCTCTCGTCACACTTCTCCGCGCCTCTGTTAAGTGGCTACAACATTATCTCGCTGCTGGTGAACTGTATTCTTATCCCCGTGCCCCCTCTGGTGGCAGAAGGGTGGGGGGGGAGCTTTCAGAGTGCTGGACTGCTGGCGCATCTCCATCTCCAACTGCTTCACGTGTTCTGTACAATTCACTGGAATCCATTGCAGTGAGAGAAATGGACGCTTGTGCTACAAATACAGGCAAATAACAGCTTTACCAGTTACATTTTACACAGAACATGTCCCATATATCCCTCCTGAGAGGGCATTTTTCTACCCATTTTTAAGTGGGAGCAGCTGAGACAACGGTTTGGTGATCACTCCAATCACCGTCACCCTCCTCAGTGTTCCGGCCGCAGGTCTGTCCACCA
The DNA here is from genome assembly GCA_901007715.1 of Dactylopterus volitans. NCBI lineage: Eukaryota > Metazoa > Chordata > Actinopteri > Syngnathiformes > Dactylopteridae > Dactylopterus > Dactylopterus volitans. The sequence goes on from CAAKHG010031907.1 coordinate 31,200, forward strand.
CTTTCACCCTCAGCTCCAGCTCCAGCAGATCCTCCCCACTCAGCTCCGTGAAGAAGAAGTCCTCATTGAACACGGGGCTGTGGCAGTTCCTGATGGTGGCGCTCTGCTGCTGCTGCAGCTTCCCCGGCGTCAGACACACACTCACCGCGCAGTTCAGGGCCCGCCTGTCCTCGCCACCCCGCAGGCCTTCCACGGACACCACGCGAACCCGGACCGTGGACAGCGACGGCGGGGCGGCAGAGGAGAGCGCGGTCCGCTCGGCGGACAGGCGAACTTTACCGTGGCCCTGCAGAGGGAGGACGTGCTCCCGCCGAAGCCTCTCCTGGCACTGCAGAACGTCCAGCGGGAAGATGATGGGTGGCACAAGCGTGAGTGAGCTTCCCTCTAAGCTCGGGGGGCCACTTTGGGAGGCCATTAAGCCGAAGGCCTCCCCGCCCCACCTCCCATCGTCCTCCCTGCTGCCGGTTAGGGAGGGGCATGACGTTGCCCCTTTAAGACGGCCACTGCCTGATGGGACGGAGAGAGAGGTTTCAGCGGTGTAAGTGAGAAGAGAGGAGTCACTGGAGGAAGGTGCTTCGGTCTGTGACAGGCTCTTGCGTGAAAACAGTGGGAGGAACCCAGATAGCGTCGAGGTTTTCTTGTGCCTGTTTGCCTCCTTTGCCAGCCTGGGCGCCGAGGCCGGCACGCTTCTGTCGAACATGTAAGTGGGCAACCGGGAGTGGAACAAAGACTCCTTCCTGCGAGTGTGAGGGCTCTCGTACACCCCGGCCAGGCCGTAGCCCTCTGCGGAGAACGGCAGGGGCTTCTTCTTCGCAGCTTTCCAGCCCGCCTCTTCCTCACCTGTCTCCGTATCATCCGTCTTCACCTGTTTGGTGTCAGAGGAGGTCTTGCTCCTGGTCACCCGGTCCTGACTTTGCGGCGAAAGCAAAGTCCCGACCCCCAGCACAGGGCTCCGCCTGCAGAGCCGCGGGGGCAGGCAGAACTCTGGGATTTTGTCCGGGGTGAGGACGTTGCTGTGCAGACCGGCTTTGGAGGGGGGGGAGAGGTCCTCCTCGCTCTTCCACATGTAGCGCCTCAGCTCCAGAGGAACGCCCTCCATGCTCTCCTTGATCTTGCCAATGACCCACATTGCTCATTCCAGATGAGCTGACGCGATTTGGGCGTAAAATCTTTTTTGAGAGCGACAAGAATGTTGTCCGCCCGAAACACGCTCTTCAGAGATGGGAAAAGGGAAGGTGAAGCTCTACTCGACAAATCTTCTGATGCCACCCGACGGGTCCATGTTTGAGGGAAGAGCCGAGCGACGGATGCGGCGGTGACAGATTTTAAAGGGGAGTGATAGGCTGTGCGTCACTGGTCTGCCGCCCCCGAATGCGTCACAAAAACAGGCTGTACACGTATATTCACACAGCAAGAACACACAGACACACACAAACACACACACACACACACACACGCCAAACACAATATATCAACCCATTCAAAGTCAAGACCGGGTGGGTGGCGTCACGACCAGGCGCAGTGGTGTGCATTTACTTGGGCAAAAAAGATGAGATTAGAGCCGACTGAATGAACAACCGTCAAGCATGAAATTTGTTGCCAACTACCTTCATAAGCAGTTTTTATTTTCTCAAAAAAAAAAAATCAAAAACTCTCTGACAGCAGCATTTTAAATGTGAGTACTTATTTCTTCCCCTAGGAAGGTAAACTGAACATCTCTGTGTTGTGGACAAAACAGGATGAATAAGAACATTATCTTGGGCTTTGACAAACACTGATTAACATTTTCATTATTTTTCTGACAATTTATGGACCGCATAACTCTTCAATTAATTAAGAGAATAGCTGACTGGTTACTAAGCAATAAGAATAATAGTTACAGCCCTAGATTGGATGCAGGTTTGTCAATATATTTTTCAGCACAATAATGCACATTTTATGTTGCGTTTAAAGTATAAATAATTGAAATTAAACATAAATATACAATGAACAAATCAAAATACTTTCAAATATCCTACATTTCACAATACATCTGGATTACAGGATTCATTATCCTGCACTCTTTTAGTTTAGTTCGTTAGGCTCCTTGATTGAATTAGGTCAGCACAAATCAGGACACCTTCATTTTTGATACTAACTAACATGAATCATATTAAAGAGTTCAGATGAATACGATTCAGATTAAGAACATGAGCATATTATACACCGATCAGACATAACATTATGACCATGACATGTTTACTACAGAGTGTAATGCAACACTCCTGCAATAAATTCTCCCTTCAGGAGGAGATTTATGTTGGATATGTTGAATCCCAAATATTTTGTCACCCCGATGACCAAAATATTAGGGACACTTCTCAGTACAGTTCCACAGCACGCCAAATTACAGTCCCAATAACAATCATTAAAATATAGGAACACCTCTCGCAAATAGACTCAATAAAAATTCAACATTAAACTCGAGATGGAGGGAGAATTTATCGCAGGGCTGTCGCATTATACTCTATGGTAAACATGCAGTGGTCATAATGTTGTGGCTGATCGGTGTATGCCTTAAGCGCATGTTGCTGTGTTTCATAGTGACGCAGGTATCGTCTGCTTTGAGAGGTCTGACCTCTTTTTCTCAGCGGGTTCAAAGACCAGGTCACGTCAGCCTCACAGGCTGAAGCCACCACCTCAAACGCCCGCTGACCTTTGCACAGCAGGTTCTCCACAAACACAGACACACCACTCATCCGAAGCCCACTGGGCAGCTCTGACTCAGCTCTGAGCTCCGAGTTCAAAACCGATCGCCCTAAACCAATGGAATAATACCGATTACCATGAAAATGAAGCACACACAACACAGAAGTGGCGTACTGTGGGAACATTTAGTGGTTTATTCTCATCCTGTCCAAATGGAAAAGGTAGGTACTGCATTGTGCACATGTCTGCTTTTCTAAGAGACTTGTGGTCAAGCTTTATTAAAACTGGCATTAAAAAAAAACAACCCTCGTCTTAATTAAGACTGTTAGCTTGGCAGTAGTAGATCAGGTCGTTCGCAGGGCTTTTAATGGCAGCTGTGAATGCCGCTGTGCCATCCTGAACGTGTGCTTTTGACCTCACGACTCTGCTTGCTGCTTGACCACCTCAAATAAAAAAGAGACCTAGATGAAGATCTTCGTCTTTTTCCCCTTATCCGGGTTCTGGGTCGCTAGGGGGAAGCCCAGACACTCCTCTTCCCCGCCACTTCCACCAGTTACTGAGGCGCTCCCAAGCCAGCCGGGAGACATGATCTCTCCAGCGTGTCCTAGGTCGACCTCAAGGCCTCCTCCCAGTGGAACATGCCCAGAAAATCTCCCGAGGGAGACGTCCAGGAGGCACCCTCGCCAGGTGCCCCGAACCACCTCAAGTGACTCCTCTTGATGCGGAAGAGCCAGTTGAGGTAGTTAGAGATGATCAAATGAATCTGTTTTCAGAGGCACGTGTTTAAAATAACATCTCAAGAAAAACAGATCCAGCATAGATCAACTGCAACATGAAACCACTCAACCGCTCAGCAAGCAGGGCGGCGCATCATAGAGGCTCGAGTGTGTGTGAGATTCTTCTTACTTTCAGTCTCAAACTTGCATGAAATCTGAGGAGAGCTTTACTATAATCAGGATCTATGAATCTTGTATTATGGAAGAGGTATATAAATTATAAATTAGATGACATCTTTTGCTAATTGAAAGGGTCCAACACTCAACTCATGTTCTTAATTTCTGTCATTTACCCGGATAATGACAACAAATTCATCAGCTGCCTGGATATATATAGATCATTAGAGAGAATGATTTATGCAAACATTTTCAGAAATCCTAATGATTGCCGCATAAAAAAATAGGCTCATATTTAGTCAGTGTGGCATTGAAACATATCTAACAGAAAACTGATCAGTTTGACCGAAGCTGCAACAGAGACGATGAAAAACAAACGTGTCCTCAATGATGCCGCGTCTAGAATGAAAGGCGAATCTGTAGGCGTGATCTTTCATTCCACAGTGAAGCCAAATAAGCGTACGCCACTCCCAGCGAGGGCAAAGAACGCGCCGAGGTGAAAAAACTAAAGATTTGCATCCGCCGGTGAATCTGATTGTCCGCTCTGCCAAGTATTTCTAAGATCCACCTCTTGTGGTGCATGAAAAAAGACCAGAACCTGAGAGACAACATCCCTTGTTTGTCTTTATTTATCTTTCCTTCGGTCGGCAACAGCTCAAACTGCTTTAGCATGTTTTCCCCGAGGGCAGCGGTTGTTGGACTAGCCGCTGTTTTAAGCAACCTCACGCAGGTGAGGAGATCTTGAATAAAAGGGATTATTATTATTAGTAGTAGTAGTAGTAGTATTACATGTCAAACTAAGTCAGTCATTCATTCCATCATTTGCCTAAATCTCATGCCACAAATCTATAGATAGATATAATGAGATATACAGGGATTAAGAAAAGAATTGTTTGAGAACCCCGTCACCTTAAGGATTAAACACAGATTGCTTGTATTTGTGTGACGGAAATTATGGTAACTTTGAAAATAGCGACCGGCGTTTTGAGAGCTATCCAATCCAGGAACGCCGTAAAAGAGGGCCTCCTCCTCGCCTGTCGTCCCAATGCTGCAACGAGATTATTCAGGCCTCATCAAATGTGTAATCAGGGCGTGGCCTATACAGCACATCAAAGCCTACAGTTTACCGTAACTGTTGATCTTGAACAGGTCCTGAGGGATGAGCTGCACAGAAGCCCGCAGTTGCACACACATTTTTTTATCCGCCCTATTTCTTTCCTGGTCGACTTCCGGCGATACAAAGCTCGGTGTCCATTATTCCTCTGTGTCATGATATCGCAGCTGATGAAACAAGATAAGTGGACGCTTTATCGATCCCACTCTGGGAATATTCAAGCTACAGCGGCAAGAGGTGGGGGGGAAGAGGGAGGAAGCATGCGATGTAGTTTATTCTACTAAAATAGAATAAACTATAAGAGCTACTCACATCATATACAAGAACGTGATACAAGAAAGAAAAAAAAAAAATGAAATCGAGGCTCGTCTGCTAAGTGCAGCCTGGACCGAAGCTGGACATTTGCGGCCTGTTCAGTTTTTACTGACACCGACCGAGCTCGCCTCCAACCAAAGGCTTTCATACGCGGCGTCGACTTGAGTGTTTCCTCTGGACCGCGGCGCCGGCGGCGTGACGATTCATTCATTCGCTGTTTGTTCATTTTCCGTTGTGTTATTATTATCTCTGGCTGTTATTGCAGCTCACATTCAGGTCACGGCGGTTTGCATGCTGGCAAACACGTCGCTGGCAGCCCTCCCGAGCGACGCCAGGCTTTCCGCCACTAGAGGGCACACACGCATCATATTTTCGGGCGTTGGCTCAGGCGAGCTCTGATCGTCCCGCAAATGAGGGTCAGGGCTTTATCTGTGCCAAACTTGCTGTGGAAATCTGGAAAGCAGCATGTTCGACGCAAGCCTCAGAAATACTAAAATTCCCTGGGAGGGAGCTGGGCGGAGTTTGGCCATTTGAGCAGACGTAGTGGAGGAAGTGGGGATGAGGCAGCTTTGCAGCTGTCAATAGTGGCCCCTCTTCGAACAAAATGACAGACAATGTCATCTTCAGCTCGTGTTCGTAACAGTTCGTTTCTGTGGTTTTCCCAAGCCTGATCCAAACGGGAACGCCGAACCCCTCTTTGACTCACTTACTGTAAATATATCGGTAATAAACCGCTCCAAAATAAAAATCTGAGCTTACACACACACCGTAACTCGGCGATCTTGAGAAATAACAGCCCTGCGTGCGCGCGTGCGTGTGTGTGTGTGTTTGAAGGGGAAAGCAAGAGACAAAAAAAAGAATATGATGTATACCTTTGGGCGGGGGCCTCTGGAGCATCCAGGGGTCAGGAAGCTTTTTGTTGGAGTGAGGCTTAACTAGATTACGCCGATAAAAATCCCTGAGCGCCCTCTGTGATGGATTAATGGGTTAATCACAGCTGCAAACTTTCAGCCAGCCTCAGAGGTTGTTGGGTTTTTTTTTTTTTTTTTACTTTTTTGAACATTATGACTCACAACTTTCGAAATGATATCTTTCTTTTGGCCAGCAATCTCTTATTGGAACGTGTGAAGCTCTCCTTCACACAGCGGAGCTGCTGTAGATGTTTCCCTCATTTCTACACCTTGTTCGAAACGAGCTGGGCGCCATTGATCATGTATACAATTGCATGAGGCCTCGTGAAAATGTTTTTAAATATTCACTCGTTTGATCTTGTTTTTTAAGATTTATTCGGACGCGTAGCACGGCTGCTGCCGCGATCCGGCCATCTAGTTTAAAAAGCAAAGAGGAACCGGGATAAATAACCAACCAAACCACGCTCGGCCGCCGTAATAATGCATGAACGATGTATGACATCTCTC
>CAAKHG010031910.1:0-12392 GCA_901007715.1 Dactylopterus volitans
CCGGGCGAGCCAGCCGAAGTCAACGGAGGTGACACGTGACAGAACTTTGCTGTCGACGGCTGTTAGTGAAATTGCAACAGAATTCTGAGCAGTTGCAGCTCCCTCCTGAGGCAGCCGGCCGAAACAGCACGGCCGTGTGACACAGCCGGTGGCTTTTGGTGATAATCGCGGGGCAGGTAGTACGAGAGGTCCAGCGGTGCCTCCTTCGCTGTTTTGTGTCATCGTGGACTACTGATTAAGGTGGAACGGGGACATGCCTGTTTTTCTTTGTCACATACGTTGAGGGGCCATGCAGTACCAAGCGTGAAGACAACGCTTCATAATAGAACTTTGAAGGTAAAAAGGAGGAAAATCACCTGCTGCAGTGATAAACTGGAGTGAGAACGCCTCATTCCGAGGCGCCTCCAGAAATCTCGAGGTACTTTCCCCATCATGTGGCTCACAAGCACTTAAAAGTGCATCTCCTCTGAGCGGTGATTCAGCCCTGTGATAATGATGAAATCATGACAAGTCGCAAACACACACAAAAAAAAATTGCAATATGTTTTCTGCTGAGTCAGTTTTAGCTTATTCGCGGCTTGTTGGGTTTACACAAAACAAGAATGCGCAAAGCGGCCAGAAATGGCACCCCGTCGCCAACTAGCAAGACTTACATTTGTTTTGCATGTATTTTTGTGTTTTAAATCCTTTTTATATATTGGACTGCATGTTTCCCTGGGTTTTTAAAAAAACAAAACAAAACAAAAACAAACAACAACTATAAATTGATATGAACAGAATAGCATGCGAGTTTAAAAAAAACCCTGGCATTGACAGATATAGCACAAGCGGCCAACAGTCGGTCTGAGCAACTGTCATTCATTTTTGCCTTCATTTTTACCCTGATGCATTCCACGGCTTCCTTTGATTCCCATTCCTTATATGTGGCACTCACTCTGCACTGAAAGAGAAATTAGACTCGAAGATGACAAAAGCATTCTGCAAATTACAAGGCTTTATGTTTACTATTCTGAGCTTCGACATGACATGCAGTCCAGCAGCATGCTAAGTCTTTCGGCTTTTTCTTTTCTTCAGGAAGAAAAAAAAAAAGAAAATACCACAGCCAACTGGGAGTACCGAGTGAAAAAAAAAAAGAGAGGCCATAATTATAGCTGAGTCCGAGCGGAGAGAGATTGAGTCCCCATCAGGAACGCGCGCATCTACTCATCTTCATTTGTGCTTCACATGAGAGCAAAGTCGAGTCTCAAAAACATGTCAACAGCCTTTCCGCTAATACCTATATGTGCCCATGTCAACGTTGTGGGCCGCTAATGGCATTCTCTGACCACTTAAAGCCACGCACTCAGGCTGACTTCAGCGAAACCTGACTACAGCAGCTTTCCGACACCATCCACAAACAGTTAATCAGCCAAATGCGGCCCGAATATTTACATTTGTTTACATTTGCACGTGAGAACGGATGCTAGCCGGGCATTTTTTTTTGAGGACGTGATTTTAAGTCTGCCATCTGGCCGCGGATGAAAATGGACTGTCACGTTGACTAAATGCTTACTCCAAAGATAAAAGAGCGTCTGTGAGAGGAAATAAAAAAAAAAATCCACTGAATAACAAAACAGACCCATCAGTGATGAATGTGTTGAATGCTAACTTCTGTATTTCGACTCCTCTTTGATTTATCTCGCACTCTTTCCAATAGACCTTGACAAAAGGCGCCGGCCAGAAAAGAAGTAATCTTAGCCGTCATTTTTGTTTCCATCTTTTGTTTTTCACCCAGTGATTTAGTGGAAGCAGAGAACACAGTTTATTTGGATGCAAACCGACCCCGCATACATGGTATCGTCATCCAGGCTCATCGTGATATTTTCCCAGACCGTGGATCTCAACGTAAGCCCGACACCAGAAGGCAGACTTCATTAACAGCCCCTCGGCAAATCTCTGACTTCAGAGTTCAGAGAGGTTCAAATATCATTGTGGCACAGCTTTTATCAGGAAGTCATACCCATGTTTCCTTGACCTCTGCCATATGGTGCCTCGGCCGTCTACCCGCGCGTGCGTGTGTGTGTGTGAGCACGTGCACGCGCACGCTAACAGACCCGAGCATCATTGTATTTCCCTCCGGGCTCAACCTCCTGCTCTCAAGTGGATTTCAAAGGCCTGCATTTACAGTTATCTCTGGTTGGCTGCGCCACGGAAGTAATCACCGCGGGTCAGGGGTCGGCGCTCTGGCCCAGGACAGAAACAAAACTGACTGACGTCGACTTCAAAGGAAAGCGATCCCCTGACAGATTGTTGTTTTAGCCGGGGAACACTGGATATCACAATCAGGCGGGTGGAGAGGGACAGTAAGAGGAGAGAAGCGTGCGGTGTGTTGTCGGGATGGGCCGCAGGATACTGGTGTCTCATAGATGAGGGAAAGACTACCTTTGAGTAATTACAGCCAACGAGATCAAAGAACAAGCTCAAGTTTGGTCTGCTTAACCTCTCTAACAGAGAAACGGAGCAGCGGCAACAACAACAACAACAAAAAAAAACAAAAAAAACAAAAAAAAAAAAGAGCACCATTTTATTCCGTCCTGTTGTTATTCCTCTGGTTGGTGAAACCCAAAACCATGTCAAACATAATGGAAAATATTTGAGGTCTTCTTTTATTAACCAAGAACGGCTTTGATGTTTGACGTCTTTATTTGTTTTAGAAGAAGAAAGGGAAGGGGCAATATGGCATGCAAGCGATCTTCTTTTTGGAGAAAGCACACAAAAAAAAAAAAGGGCGGGGGGGCGTTGGGGCGGGGAGGGGGGGGGGGGGATGATATGAGAGCAAACCAGGCTGGTTCGCTCGACATAATCAATTAAACATCATTATCGGCCCTTTCAAGAGGGCTGGGATCAAAGACCAGCAGGAAATGATCAAAGTGACGGCAGTTTTTCTTTCTGCGAGCGCTAAACCTCTTCCTGCTACTGTGTTGTCCCGGTCTCATGCTCGGGAGGATGACACGACAAAGGGAACAGCGGGCCGCATAATCACCCCGCCGCCTGCACTCGGCTCGGCAGGTGACGCCGCGGACGCGACGCACGCACTCAAACTTCCTGTCATATTTGTTTTTTGGTCTGTGTTCTGTTATTTCTTGGCATTGTAAAAGCCGGAAAAAAAAGAAAAAAAAAACCTGGAGAATGTTGGGAATTGAAGATTCAAGGGAATCTGGCGGCCCGAGTAAACAGCTCTCAGGGGGGATGTAAAACAGCCCCGTTGCTGTGGACGAGGGGTTATTCACACCGCTCCAAATCGATGTCAATGGGTGCAGCTAAAATATCGTCTCTATCTGGCCATTATGGAAAGCTACCAACATATTGTGAGGCGGAGTGGGTGGCTGCAACTTTCCGTGCCTCAATTTGACTTGCAATCAGGCAACTGGATGAAATACAGCAGGTTACGTGGAAACAAGTTGCGCTCACAGCGATACAAAGTCCCTTTTATTCTACGTGTCTGTAAAGCTGGAAAATAAATTGGCTTAGGTTTTAACCGGTAGTGGCGTAAGAAACTCCAAAAAAGCATTCCAACTATCAAAGGCGCAAACCGCAGACCTTCTCAACTGTGCAGTGTGTGTGTTTGTGTGTGTGTGTGTGTGTGTGTTCAGCGACAGGACACTTCAAATGCAAAGCAATAGCATGAAAAGGAGCCTCTTCAGCTTGTTGGGTGTGAAAACAGGTGGGGGGGGGGGTCTTTCATGGACATCCTGTCAAGAGGGAAGGGCACCGGGTGGAGCAGCATCGCGGCGCTTCAAGGCAGCCAGCTGGAGCGTGCAGGATGGCGGGGAAGGCGTGCGATCCAGGCTACTCGCCGCCAAACCAACCGGGTCTTATCACTGCACCCTTGTTGGCTTTGAGTTTTTTTTTTTTTTTTTTACTGGTTGAGGGCAGGGAGGGGTGAGGGGGGGCATCAACCCTCATGACGGATCTGTGCTACTGGCACTTGTCCTCTGTTTCATCGTTGCATTGGAAGAAGACAGATAGCTACCAATATGTTCATGTCGGACGTTTTCTTTTTTTTCCCCCCTGCGACTTCCTGACTACTTTTAGTTATCTAGTGGGCCTCTCTCTATCGACAGATGTCGCGAGGAAGATACGTGGTAAAATGTTTTTTGTTTTTTTTTGTTTTTTTTAAAGGCTCCTACAAAACAAAATGGTGCAACGTGTCTGTAATTCCACCTTGGCTTATCTGCACTCGCAGATGCTCAAAGCTTTTTTGATGTCAAGATTTTAAGGTAATTTTTTTTTTTTCAAAGACACCCTCTTTTTCGGCCTGCTAATAAACTTGTATGTGCTAAAAATGTCCAGTGTCCGAAAAAAAAGAAGAAAAAAAAAACCCCACCAAAAAAGAAAGCTGCCTCTGAAATCATCTTACAAAACACAATCTTGGAAAACCTTTTCAACACTATGAGCCACAATAGTTTTTTAGGAGCCGATAATTTCACGTAATTCCCTTCGTGCGAACAAAGGCAGCAAGTCGGGTCAGATCCGCCGTGTGAACCTGTCAGGATGACGGCGCCGGTGCCGACTTGGGCGCAGCGCAACTTCATTCATTCTCGCACCAAATACTGCTGAATCAATCCGAAAAAATAGCCGCTTTCACATGCTACCCCGCTCCTCAGCACAAAAGGGCAGAACGACAATATTATGGTGTCCACTGAATGCCTACCCCGCAGTAAAAACATCTCTGTGAGAGCGCGGCTTGACCTACCTCTTCTCTCGTATAAAAACACAAAGCTGAGTGTATTCCGACAGCTGCTGCCCGGGTGCCCTGCGGAGAACAGAAGGAGAGCTTTGAAGATCTTGACCCTCTGGAACAATAAAATGCTATCATCAAACACTTTCCTGAGACAGACTACTGACCCACAGACCCGAGTGTCTGCTTGAGATGATTCATATTAAACTGTAGGGATTCACTGTGTGCGTGTGTGTGTGTGCGTGTGTGTGCATGCCCGCGGGTACTTTCAACAGGAGCAAAGATAATGCGAATCTGGACCCGTCAGATGCTCCTGACTGACAACATGTGGAGTGGAGTTTACTGCTGCTGACTGATTGTCAATCTTACCACCTTCTAATCCTCTCGCGTGTTGACATCTGTTGCAACACGGCATCGCCGAGCATCCACCTCGCTCGGAAAATGTGTCTGCAATTAGTTCGGCATTACTCAGCCCTTTTGAATCACTCTGGATGTTTCAGTTCTTGGTCATATAGAATCAAAAGCTCGGCGTGAGTCAAAGTAAACAAACCAGTAAAGCATCGTTTCCTAACAGGAAGTGCTCGGATGATGCCATTTGATTATTACATACATCTCATGAGTTCCTCCTATGAGGAAGAGTTTGGATTCAAACCCCCACAAAAAAGAGGGTAGTTAATAAAAAAAAAAAAAAAAAAAATCAATGACTAATGGTATGGTTGTACTCGAGCAATGACTCAGAATACCATACTACACGTAACACACCACACATCTGTACTGCGAGCGAGATCAGAGGGGTTAAAGGGCAAGGTGGCTCATCGCGCCGCCCCTCAAACGTAGGCACACCCGCGTGCAATATGGGACTCAAGGTCAAGGCAAGACCTCCTTCCCTTTGATGGCGGGAGGAGGAAGCGCTACTATTTACCACCTTGGGGGGATAAAGGCAGGTGGTGGTTAGCACGAAGCCAGCTAGAAGCAGGGCGCTCACCAGGGGGAACAGAGGGAAACCTGCTGATGATGAGGGGGACAGTGAGCACCACCTCGCTGATCTCCCTCCCATCCCGATGTTGCCGTCTTTTCTTTCATTAGGCCTCTGTAAAAATTGATAAAACCTGCCTTTGATCTTATGTAACTTTGCATTGGGATAACTGTCGAACAGCGTTGAGGGCAGCGATGCCAGCTGGGTCATCTTGCTCATCACATGCTGCTCTTACACCCCCCCACCTCCCTCCCCCATATCACCCCGACTCTGTCCACATGTTAATCTTTACAGGGTACTCAAGGAAGTGGCGTTGACAACCTGGTTTTGAGGTCAAGAGGGGGCCAGGGGTCAAGCACTTCCTCCCGACATGAAAGCACATCCAAGCACACCTTGCTCTTGGTATCTGTTGTCCGCCCCCATCTGCACCTACATAATCTGGGGCTCATCGGGCCCAAACAAAAGCCATGTGTTAATTACCTTTGAAGGTGTAATGACTTCAGGGCCCGCAGCCGATCTTCATCTGGCTTTCAAAGCGAGGGCCGGAGAACAGGTTACGCTCTCAGACATGTTACAGTTGTCCTCTCCTCTACCTGCCTTGCGCGAATTGGTTTCAGGGGGATGACCGTGCCCGCCGGTTTCCGCGGGACTCGGATCTGCTGGCGATCAAATCCAGAGGTACACAACTGCTTTGCCCTCGCTTTTTGTGGGCTCTTAAATAAGTTAATTAAGGAGAAAGTTCTGACACATGAGAATTGGGCCTGCACCTGTCCTCCAGATGTGAGGGCACTCACTTTGATGGAATTTGGTCTTAATCCTCCAGGTGCTTTGTCTTAATTGTGTTAGTGCGCCGCACTTTAGGAATATCACATGATTGTCGGCAGAAATTGTATTTTGTGTTGCTTTCTCTTCATTTTCTGTCCCTAATTACAGATATACAGAGAGGAGGGGGGAGAAATGCAATTAAGTAGATTGACTCTCTTGATAGATCACATTTACTCCCTTCCCAGCTCTTTTCCAGAGGTAGGTTTCGTCCCCCCCGCTCTCCCTCCCAACTCATTCCAGTGAATTAATAGATCAAAACCAGATAGATGAGTGAAAGGTGCTGGTAGCAATCTGCACATTAGTCATCTCAAAAACAGTGATGATGTGTTCTGGTGATGGCTCCACTCGCACTCGCACATATGTGAGTAAAACCTGAGTAACACTCGCTTCTTCCCACAAATGGCCACTTCCTTCCCGCCAGAAGAAGAGAGGACAGTGGGTGCCGTGTATTCTCAAACTGATACGTTATCTTTGTTTTGAATAAATGTTTCCATTGGCTGACCTCAAAGGCAAAGACCTCCGCGGGAACACACCCAGAATCAACGGCTCAGGTGGCTTTGGAGGAAAACACTTCTTTCCACCTCGCTGAAAATGGCTTTAGTACGTCTCAGTCTGTGTTTCTAATTAGATCAGATGATGATAATTATACGCAGTGGTGTTTGTATGAGGATATACATCTGAATACATCAAAGGGCGGCGCGGACTTGGCAGCCAGCATGAGTTATGTACTGTCTATCCCACTTCAACCTCTTGAAGATACGCAGTCTTTCTCGACATCCTCTCTGCTGAGAATAAACAAACACACTCTCTAATCCTTTGAAACAGGTTTCTTTTGAAAAGCCTGGTTTCCAGTCAGAGGATGGTCAGAGGCCTGCAGACACCTCTTGATCTTCAGGACATCCAGAGGAGCGACCTGTGATGTGGGCAGGAGAGGCTCTCGGCTCCTGACGTACAGGTAAAGACAGACGGCGATCCTGTGGAGCCAGCGCTGGGCAAAGAGGCGACACTGCCAGCCAGCTGGCGGAGAGTTTGCTATAAATATGCAGCTCACACTGCAGCTTCCTCCAAAAACAAACACTTCAGCTTCTGCCTTGTAATTTATCACTGCTTACTCCCCTGCGGAGGGAAAAATCAAAAGAAGGGAAATAAAGAGCTGAAAGATTGCAGTGTGTACAGTTGTTTTGACTCCCTTGTTTTAGGTTGCGTCTCTCCATGTGCTGCCCATTAATATGTAGTGGGCTTCAACTGGTTGCACTAACAAATACACTGTAAATAATCTATTCTTAATATGTATCATTTGCAGAGTAAACAGTTATGCAAAAGAACAAAAAAAAAAAAAAAAAAAAAAAAGCTCCGGTGTGTAGAATTCACAGCTTGCAATTCCTCAACTGACCTCTCCCTGAGGAGAAACTACGGTGGCCTACAGGATCATTTGCGTATGGTCCCCACAGTTTTCCAATTTAGGTTCACAAATAAACAACGCAAAATGGTTAACCGGCATCAGCGTCCACTTATTCATAATAAGTCTAAAAAAAAAAAAAAAAAAAAAAAAGATTATTGATTCCTGTGGGGAACTTGATTTGTAGACAACAATGGCACCAGTATTTGTAAGTATTTGTTCGGTCTTATGCGAATTTTGCCAGAGATCATGCAGTAAAAGCGAAGATGTCACACACAGTTACTGATGTGGCCGGAGTATACTGTACAACACCAACACTGTGGGATTGTAGCATAGCTGCAGTACAATGCCGGGCGGCATAAATGTCTCTTCATGGTAATGTGATCAGGATGAATCTCCAAGATCACTGCATATTTTCACTCTCGGATGTATTTCTATTCACCTAAACTTTAGCGCAAGGAGGTAAACGACGACTCCTGAAGCAGCTGGATCGCCACATATCTTTAATTTTTGGAGCAATTTCCACCTGTAAGTCTCCATGAACCACAGAAACACTGCAGTCAGAGGTTTCCATCGAATTCTTCCATAGCTTGTCCATTATTGTGTACACAGCCTAAACCATCCGCCTCCTACCTCTTACCTTGCATCTTCAGTCCTCACCTGCATCTTCTCTGTGACCCCCCTCTTTACATAATTACTGCTTTTTCCTTTCTCTGTTAGCTGGTGTAAACAATGCCCTAACCACTGTGTCCGAGGGTAAAGCAACAAGGAAAAAACACTCTTTGCTAGCTTATCAGCGGAGAGAAACAGTTCAAGCAAGTTGCTATTAGCAAAGTTTGTCAGAAGCAGCTAGAAGGAAACTGCAGAGAGCAGAACTCCACCGAAACCAATAAAAAAAAAGTTTTCTCTATATCAAACAGATGTGCCTTCAATGTTATTGGGCTCTTCTTTGGCCCACGCTCCACTCTTCCACTGAGTGCAATAATATTTGGCTCTGTATTGCTTTTTTATATATATATATAGTTCAAAAGAAAATGATTAATTGATAATGCAAAGGTAAGTTACTGATCATGTGTTTTGGTTTGTCCATTTTGGGTTACTATTGATGCAAATATGGCGTCCTGCGCCGATACATAGGACTCATTCTGGGGTCATGATAACTATTAGAGTCCACTGAAAAATAGTTATGAATATTATCTTCAATCTCTGCTTGGGAATCCTCCCAGATGCGACACATTGTACCATTAACACTGCTGTCCAAAGATAAAATCTAACAGTGCCAAACATCCAGTGTCCTTCGCGTTCACTATAAACACTGCGCGTATGCCAAACATGCTAATGTGACTCTCAGAAGTGCATTTCTTTTATTTTGAGACGAAGGCGGGGATGATTTCAGATTCCTGGGAGAAAATTCCCAGGCCTGGAAGAGCCTGTGGAAAGTAATCAAGTAGCAGAGTGATGTCACTCTGATGAAAGGCAGCCTGTCAGACAGTTGGCGACCATGGGTGCTCTTTGGCATGGGCCACCGCCTGCTATACACCAAAATATGACATCAAAGCAGGTACCAGGCCATGCCAAAGGCTGGCACTGATCATTGTCTTCTTTGATTACAGTAGCTTCATCCTCTTGCTGAGAGGATAAAAGAAAACGGCTGCTTGGTGTTGAGAAAGTGTCAAAAATAATGAGGCACATACTATGTGCTAATGGTGTCCTGGTGGCTCGTTAGATTGAAGCGCATACCGTGCATCCAGTCGAGGTCTATTTCGGTGGATATCTTAGATGAGGGACTAGTCTCGCGAGTTTGTATCGTATTGTATGCGAGCAACTTCTATTTTTAATGCTCTGTAAAACCGAAAATAAAAGGAGAAACGCTTGAAAAAAACAAAACAACAACAACTGTTATTCTTTACTCCTCCACGACAGATTCTTTAAAAGCGTATGAGTCTCCAACATGTTTCAAATGCAGCTCTCGTATAATTGAATAATGACCATGTTTTACAGCTGGGTGTGGACTTGAAAAGAATTTCCTCGTGGAGACTACCAGGTTAAAGGACAGAAAATGAATAATGTGTTGTGGCTCTACTGTCATGACCTGTAATAAGGGCTTTTCCATGTCCTTTGGCAAATCTGTGGCATAAATAAACATTTACGAGACAAAAAAAGGGCCTGATTCTCCTTGTGTCTCACTGATGAGAATAAGCACAGAGGAAGGACGACTGCCGCCTCTCTGATGATAATAATAGCGGGTCTAGAATGGTAATTGGTCTGTGCTCCCTCCTCTGTCGCTACCTGGCAGAGGGGTTTTTGCAAAGGCTGATTCAAGCACAAAGCATGAATGGAAAAACTCCTGGAAGGCCAGACGCACACGCACCGGCACCTTTCAGACGACCGGGTCCAGGTCCATCATCCTCAAGTACATCAGCTCAATCCTGCACACATATGCAGGGCCGAAACGCGCGTATTCCCCCGTCGTGACAGACAAACATCTATCTTCCTTAGTATCAATGACGTGACATAACTGTTTACAGGCAACGGCAGCTATTCTGTAACCATCGCGCAGATGAAAGATCTACAACAAACAGCTGACATGTCAGCTGAACTATTCGGTTACCCCTTGGTGCCAGAGAGACCCCTAATGCAAGCTGTCTTGTCATGAAAGAGTTCATTTTTATCAAACAGGGCATCATCTGCAACCAATAGATGGCCTCCTCTTGCGAAATGAGAGCCTGTTCGACAGATGTCTCCTGCCTCTCTTACTCTCCCCGGCTCCCCATTTACATCCACATCTTAGATGGCACCTCTTGACTCGAGTCAGGATGAGGGTTGTTTACGGATTCTCTGGGTAATATCAGGGACATGTGGCGCGCGGCACATGAAAGGGACCCTACGCCGTATTAACACCCGAAAATCTCCGAACATGTTTGTTTTGGGCGTTTCACAATGGCTTCAATGTGAAATTAAGGGGACCTGCCTCCAGAGTTCTGCCTCAAGGTGACACAGAACAGAAGCTGGGCCCCCAAAACGTTTTGACACAGCCTCAAATGTCAGAGCTCTCTAAAATTACCGTCAGATCCACTTGTTAATGGCACTGTCATTAAAACAATCCAGGCAAAAAAACGGTTTTATTTATATAAATAACGCGAGTACCGCGGCTGAGGTTCCCTCCTACCAAGCTATCACAAGCAACAGATTAAGAGCTGTTCAAAAACTACAAAACTTTTCAACTAACCCGTAGCACCTGAGTCGCGTTGCATGCGTTTCCAGTTCCCTTTTTGTCCTGGCCTTTAGCAGATATGCACGCTTAAACACTTTGTGGCATAATGCCACTAAGTCTGAGGCTTTGCTGTTGTGACCATGGGATTTAATGCTGCGGTCGAGCCCAGCAATCCCCAACCTTATGTTTATCGCTGGTGCTGTTTAATTCATGAGCCCTGTGTCGGAGGGTGGCAATTTAAAAGAATTTAAAGAAACTCCTCGATGAAATATAAAAGTTTTATAGATGTGATCCCTCCTTTGTTCTTCCAATGAGGACCTCCACCTGTTTCTGATGATTTGAGCCAGAGCCTGTCCCTTTCAAGAGGCTGATCCCTCCTGATCTCTTTGATGAAATCTGACCTAACAGTTCCAACTAGCGGGATTTGATGATCACGGATGGACCCTCGACAACAGCATGTGCAAATCAGAACTAACAGGCACGGGGGAGACGGACGACGGGGACGTGTGAGCAGAGCGGGCAGGCTGCATAGACGGAGTGCCTGCAGAGCTATGATGTGTCTAAACGCCAGGCAGGCAATGGTCACATGATCAATGCTGCCAGCCCAGACTTAAGCAGTAAAACCTGTGGATCTGTGAGGGCACATGCAACTGATCGGAGATGAAAGACAGGCTTTGACTTTCACAGGAGGCCTGGAGTTGGGGTGGGGGCTACGGGGTCTGTGGGGGCACTTCTGAGGGACTGCCATTAGAACAGCTGGGTCATTTTCAAATGACCTAATTCTGGGATTAATCCATTCAGACTTGCATGGTTAAATTTGTGTCTACGCCACAAACAGACAATGGGGGGAACATTTAAAATGGACAGAGAATTAGCAGCGACAGCCAGGGAGGCTTAGTTGCGGCGAGTTCAAGCAAGGTGCAGAGAGCAGAACAAACCGCCGAGCGTCAACAGTAGCAAACCCGTGTTTCTAACTCTGTCTTCGACCTGCCGGGTCACCTTAACGCAGAATTCTCTTTGAGTCTATGTGTTTACATCTCTGGAGTGACACCCCCCACCTCTACCCCCCCCCCCTCCCTTTCCGCTCCCCACATCATAGAACCTGCAAGCGTCTGCAGCTCACGCTTTTCACTCACTTGGGTCAGAGGACGCATCGACACACCACCGGGGCATCTCTTCATGGAAATGTGTGTGTGTGTGTGTGTGTGTGTGTGTGTGTGTGTTCGTGTGTGTGTCAGAGGCCAGCGTCCATCTGTGA
>CAAKHG010031910.1:12412-41171 GCA_901007715.1 Dactylopterus volitans
GTTTTTGGTGGCCGTCACGGAAAGGTAGCAACCAAACGTCAACAGAAACGAGTCGCTACAAATACACACGCCCGTGTGTGTGTGTGTGTGTGTGTGTGTGTGTGTGTGTCAGAGGCCAGCGTCCATCTGTGAGTGATTTAAGGGTTACATTTTTGGGGATGACGTGTGATAAAACAGGGTGAAAATGACTAGACTCAATCTGTGACAGAGCCTCTCCTCCTGGGCCCTACCACATGTTTTAATCTATACAAGCATCCGTTTGAAGTTCCCAATGAATACCATCAGTCCCGCTGGTAACTTCATATCCATCTTACCTGGCTCGGAGTGGTTCGACATCCTTTGGGCGCACTAATTATCCACGGAGGCTACGGTAAATGAGCGGATATCAAGCTCTTTTGCAGTTAAGACGCCATTTCTGTTCGGGGACATGTGCGTCGCTTCCAAAAAAACAAACAAAAATACAACAAAAAAAACCCCCAAATCTGTTCATTCTGGCTGTATACTCTTATAGCCATTTCAACGACAATCTCATTGCCTTTATGGTTAAAACTGTTGCCCCTTGGGCGAAAAACGGATGAAACGGATCTTTAAGTGATGACAAAAGAGGCACAAAACTTTCGCGATCCACAAAGACGACGGTGTCAAACTAAACTATGGCTGTTTTCCGTAGCAGAGATTCTCTCTCTTGCTCTCAAAATAAATAAATAAATAAATAAATAAACTACATTAGACAGCTGTTAGCCCTCTAACCTCCCTACCACAAATCTGATACCGCAACAATTTGTCATTTAACAATGAGATACATCAGGCTGCGGTTCACTTTACCATGAAGACTTGAGCTGTTGTAGACACGATGACAAGCTGAGCAAAATCCTCTTAAGCCACTCTAGTGGTCAGGGGCTTGTTACATTTGTTAAGAAAAAAAAAAAAAGGAGGGGGGGGGATCAGTTACTTATATCAAAATTGTATGTGACTGCGGGTAGATCCCAGCAGTGCCGACCTTACCCCTTCAACCCCCACACCCGTCTTCTCTTTTACATGGTTAGAATGGGCTCGACCAAAACCGGCCAAAACCCCAATATGACACGTAAGGCGTTATGAATAATCACTCTGGGTGTGTGAGCTGCGCGCTTGTGTCCTTAAAATGAGAGGTTGCCCGAGGGAGGCCTACCTCCAGCGCGAGCCTCCCATCAGGATGCTCTGCTCGACTTAAAATATACAGTAGACCAGGGAAGTTTGGAAGAGGCTGAAGCGGGAGGGAGGAGGCGATGCGGGGGAGAAAGAGTGATGGTTGCTTTGATCTTTGGAGGCCCGTCTGGATTTAAAAAAAAGAAAGAAAAAAGTATCCTCGTCCCTTTCCTAAAAAACCTTAAAAAAAAAACAACCAGTAAAGAGAGATTGCAACATAGAGGTGTTGCTGATTTTTTTTTCTCCCTTTTTTTTCTTTTGAGTAGATTTGCCTCTGAGCCATTACTGTCTTACTCTAAGGAGACGGACATGCATGATGTTAAAAGTATTAAACGATACAGACGGTAGCTCTAAACTGTAAAAAAAAAAAAAAATGCAACAAGATTCGCACTTCATAAATTGGCGGTGGAATGGGGAAATGGACATTTCAAGGCCAATAAAGCCACCACATCAAATAAAAACATCGCGGATCAAAAGAACCAACGCATGGAGATGTTTTTTTTTTCCCCTCTATAAATTAAAAAGGGGGTAGTCTGCCACGCTTGATCATGCCCCGAGTCCTGCCCCGCTCCTGCGATTGGCTGGACGGACACACAAGGGGGGAAAGTTTGAATAAAATACAAGAGCATGGCACAAGTGTTGTCGTTCGAGCTGGTGCGCTTGAGTTGCTGCGGGCAGGTGGGCGAACTCGTCGTTTGAAAGTTTGAATTTTTTTTTTTTTTTGCAGAGAACTCGGCGGACGAACGCGGCCGGTTTAGAAGAGGGAGAAGGAAGTGGGGGGGGAGAGAAACTTTTGACGCTTGTTAAATTGATGCACCTCTGCGAGTGGACAGCGAGTGTTGTGGCGTCTCCGAAGACGCGCGTAACTGCCGTTTCCCTCTCGACTCTCGTCAGACACGCGCTCTGTTTCCCCGGCGAGACGCCGCGCTTGAAAAAGGGAGGACGTCCATCGCGGGATAAGATGACAGCGATCAGAATGGTTTCATCAGTGCTGATCCTGGTGCTGATGCAGTCCGGAGCGCTTTGCGCGCGGAGGTTCCGGGGTGGCCGCAACCCGCAACCACGGCGCGCGCCACCTCCTCCCACGTACCGGGCGGACCGGGGTGACACCACGGAGAGCTTCCCTCTGGATTTCACCGCCGTGGAGGAGAACATGGATAACTTCATGACACAAGTGAAGAACCTCGCGCAGTCCCTGTACCCGTGCTCGGCGCAGAAGCTCGACTATGACATGAAGCTCAACTTCTTGAGGAACGCGTCGGTCACATGCAACGACGGGAGTCCTGCGGGGTACGTAGCGGCGGGGAATGGCTCGCGCATGGCGCCGCGGTAAATGCGCACGGGATCACGGGCGGGTCACATCAG
Organism: Dactylopterus volitans; assembly: GCA_901007715.1. Taxonomy (NCBI): domain Eukaryota; kingdom Metazoa; phylum Chordata; class Actinopteri; order Syngnathiformes; family Dactylopteridae; genus Dactylopterus; species Dactylopterus volitans. The sequence goes on from CAAKHG010031910.1 coordinate 14,966, forward strand.
GCTGCTCTGCCGCTGCGCACGAATATATTTGCGCATTTACGAGGAGGTGAGGACGGCGGTGCCCGGCAGGTTTGCACATGTGCGCGGCACCAGTCCTCGTTATTGGCGCTTCTCAATTGCACTTTGCAGACGCTCCAAAAATGTTTGCGATGCCCACGATATATATATTCATGTATAGAGATATATCTTTTGCTGAAAACCACGTATTTTCCAACACTGAGCAGTGTTTTTTTTTGAGACATGATAACATTCAGACAGGATAAGAGAGCTGCTCTGCGGCTGGAGCGCGCCGAAACGTGCGCAGAGCCACGACGCACTTCCCTTCGCCTCAAATTCAGGTTTCGGCATTTAAAAGCGCAGAAAGTTTCGAGATGTTGCTCGTCGCTCGCCCGCCAATCTCCTCCCTCTGGTCGCCGCGCACGCAGCCAAAAACTGTGGAGTTACGATTTCGCAGCAACTCGACGGCCGTTTGAACCTGCTTCGAGTTTGTTTTCCTCATAAAAAATGACCTCAACTTTGCGCGCCGCGGGCCAAAACGACGGGTCCCGGTGTCCGATCGCCGCTCGGCCGCGGGGACATCCGCCGCCGACACTGCCGCTGCAAGCAGAGGCCCATCTGACAGCTCGGAAATCCCGCACGACTCCCACCAGCAAAGCGGGATAAGCCACGGCAGGCACTAAAAGCGCATTAATGTGACACAGATCCACCGTCCCTCCTCGCGTATAATAAATAGAGAAATGTTGGACCCTGCTCGGCTGCGCGCGAGTCAAGCCGAGGGTCGGGAGGACCGTCGTTGTTTCACAGTGCGTGTTTGATGGCCATTGCCAGAGGCCAGTGGATCGAACGTGCAACTCATAGTGTGATCACAATTAAAGCGAAAACACTAGAAATCTTTAAAAAAAAAAAAAATCACTATTATGATATGCATACTTTTATTTATTATCTATGTTTACCAAAATTACATGTATTTATTTTTTGAACACTGTCAATGGCATCCCTGCCATATCATGATTTTGATGCCCGCCTGTCACCCATCCGGGACCAGCTAAGCGGCGGCCTGCCCGCGTTCAAATAGGTTTTGATGTACAACTCTCTCTATGGATTTAGTATTCTGTCTTAATGCCTCATAAAGCCCAGAGTGCCCGATACGGAGGCATGCTAAAGCTCTTAGCCCGACGAGACACAGCATGAGTAGCGGCGCGCGGGACAGTTGATGGCAGATGGCCTTTTCATTCACCACTGAGGCCGACTCAGTTGAGATGCTAATCCATCAGCTCCTGACAGTAATTTCAGCTGAGGTATTCTCAGAGTTGTAGCACGTATAAAAAGGATGCAACACACACGCTCACATAAAGCAAAAAAAAAAAAAAAAAAAACGTTCACCAGATGGAGAGGTGGACCTGCATGATTCATCTCCTGGAGTTTGCACTTGCTCGAGTAAGTGGGCTGATGCGGCGCCCATCCCTCCCCTCCTTGTTCAGCTTGCCAGAGCTGCCTTCACTTTGTTGTTTTGCAAGTGCACTGTCCTTGGCCCACGCCGCTGACTGTGGCTTGCAATAATAGTATAAAGACGTTACATACGGCCAAACTGTGATTCAGCGTCTGAGCGAGCAGCCCGGAGCCTTCAGCCAAGACCGACTTTCTTTAAAGGCACTGAAATAAATTTGGACGTCGTTCGAGTTTAGTCATTGGTATAGCCGGGCGGATGCGCCAAAACGCAAATCGCTCGGCATCGCAGAAGCATCGTTTGGAACGTCTTACCTCAGTGGACGTTACGCGGCAGCGGTTGTTAAGTTGCCTCGTGTGTGCAGAGGTTTATCATTTCTGGTACTCATGCTGAATGAATATCCTGTTGCGGATGATTATACATTAGAGACGACTACTTCCTCAAACACCTGCAGCGGGGGAGCTTGGCTCCTCTCTGGACTCACAACTCAGTTTAAAGGCCACAAATTTTTTTTATCATATTACTTCAATGGAGCCTGGATGCATCTAAAAAATGAATTCTCATGGGCTTATGTGGGCCCTAAACAACAGGCAGACAGATGACATTAGCCATTTGTATGACGGAGACTGATGGGTTATCAGTCGTGTGTGTGTGTGAGGACACTGCCGAAGAATGATGAGCTCAGGCTGCAGAGAATCTGTTGATCCATTAAACATCAGGAATTACCATCTACTGGCATTTACAGTACAAGAAGGATAGGGGACGGGATGATAATCTCCCGCTTGATCCTGTTCGTAAATCCAGAATATACACACACGGCGCCATTGTTCATATGTGTAAAACTCCCTGACTTAATCATGCTGGAATTTCGTGTTTGCCGCCCTCGGTCACTTTTTTTTGGATATGAATCAGCGAAGTGACAGGTTGTCTGCGTTTAGATAAAAGTGGCGATGTCGTATGTGGTGTTTTCGTTTCGCGCTTGGATACCATCACTGAGGGTAGAACCGGTGAGGGTATTACTTCAGCCATTTATCTCATCAGTGTCGAGTTGGAAGGTACATCATATCGAGTGTGTGGAATGTGTTTTTATCTGTCCCGTTTGCTTGAATCCATTGTCATGCCGGCGTTTCTCATTCACATATCTTTTTAATGCTCGCGAGCAAGTCGAGCTTAGCTGACGTTACCCCGTGTCTGGCGGACTCTTGCAGGTACTACCTGAAAGAATCACGGGGAAGCAGACGGTGGCTGATATTCTTAGAAGGTCAGTGCTTGTTTTCTAATTAACTGCGGTAATTATATTTCCCCCTTAAAATCAATTAATGATCAATAAGTTTCTTTCCAAGCAGTAAGAGCGTGTGCTGTGTTTTGATTTTTCACCCCTCTTTGCGCAGGCGGCTGGTACTGCTTCAACAAGGAGAACTGCGATAGTCGATATGAGACCATGAGGAGACTGATGAGCTCATCCAAGTGGCCCCAGACTAAAACAGGTGAGCCTCAGCCTGGACTGTGCATGCTCCTTTGAGCTTTGGGTTGCCATCAGCATCACTGTTGGTCATGCTGGCCCCTCACGTGCTGCCTACAAGTGCTTCCCATTATGATATGTCAGTGATTAAAAGGCAGCCCTTGAGGAGAATTGGTGATATTGGGCCGTATAAATAAAGCTGCCCTGGCCTACTCGTCTGCTGTGCTGCTGAAAGTCATAATCTAGTCGTGTTGTTGGGCTACCTGGCGCCCACTGCTGTAAGGACGTGGATGCCTCGCTCTCTCATTGCGGTGTAATAACTGTAATCCATGTGGTAATGATGATGAGGAAGAGGAGGATGTGTCTGGGAGTGCCGGAAAGGCTAATGATACATGTTGATCTGTCTCTGCAGGCACAGGGATCCTGTCTCCGCTGCCTGAGGAAAACCCTCACTGGTGGAATGCCAACATGGTGTAAGTTGACTCATATTTCTGTGTTTACTGACCCTTCATTTTGTAGGTTTAACATTCTTTGACTTAACGTTGCTGTTGCAGGTTCATCCCATACTGCTCCAGCGATGTGTGGAGTGGCGCCACAGCCAAGACAGAGCAGAGTAAGACACGGCTAAACCCTCAAAATGCATCCCTCCTTAAGGAAAGGTTCTTACGATTCGTTATGTCACAATTACTTCTTCCTGTGGCGTGCAGGTGGCTATGCCTTCATGGGCTCGCTGATAATTCAGGAGGTCGTGAAGGACTTGCTGAACAAAGGTCTGGACAACGCCAAGGTTCTGCTATTAGCAGGAAGCAGGTATGTTCACATGCAGAGGCCATTTTGTCTTGTGACATTCAATTCACACCGGTTCTTTACATGTGTTAATATGTCATATTGCTATATATGCAGCGCTGGTGGTACTGGGGTCCTGTTGAATGTGGACCACGTGGCAGAGCTGCTGGAAGGGCTGGGGCACACTGGGATACAAGTGCGAGGCCTGTCTGACTCCGGCTGGTTTCTGGACAACAAGCAGTACCACTGTACCGACTGTGTGGACACCGTCACCTGTGCACCCACTGAGACCATCAAGAGAGGCATCAAGTACGCAAATATGATCACAGAATATTAAAAAAATAAAAAAAATGATGGTGAATGCTTTGCCAGGATGGACTCTTTCACGAGGCCCCCATCAGACTATCATGTTCTGTATTACCCGTCCCATCAGGTACTGGGGAGGTGTGGTACCAGAGAGGTGCAGACAAACCCATGAAGGAGAAGAGTGGAACTGTTTCTTTGGATACAGAGTCTTCCCATCAATAAAAAGTGAGTTTGCTGTTTGAGCCTGTCCTGTGCTTGTGCAGTACTTAATACTGTTTTAATTTACAAGCCTGAATCACATCTTCTGCGTTCTCCATGTTCAGGCCCTGTGTTTGTGGTCCAGTGGCTTTTTGACGAAGCCCAGTTGACAGTGGACAACATTCAGCTGACAGGCCAGCCTGTGCAGGAAGGCCAGTGGCGTTACATCCAAAACCTCGGCATAGAGCTGAGGAACACGCTGAAAGACGTCCCGTAAGTGAAGCCTCGGTATTTTAGGAGGAGGATTTAAGGAAGATTATTGCATAATTTAATGCTGATTTATGTCTCGCTCTTTTTTTCCTGTTCCGTCAGGGCGATGTTTGCTCCAGCGTGCCTATCACATGAAGTTATCACCAGAAAGTGAGTCCATTTCGAAGCCTCCCTGTCAAGTGTGTCGTTATTAGAGACACGATCAGGCGGTCGGGCCATTCTACCCGTGGGTTGACGGCGCCCTCTTGTGTTGTGTTTCAGTTACTGGATTGACGTGCAGGTGAAAGGCACCTCGCTGCCCCGAGCGCTGCACTGCTGGGACCGGAGCCTCCAGGACAACAGGAACAACAAGGCCCCGCCCAAGGGCTGCCCCGTGCATTTGATTGACAGCTGCCCATGGCCACACTGCAACCCCACCTGCCCCACCATACGGGACCAGTTCACAGGACAAGAGATGAACGTCATTCAGTTTCTCATGCACATGGGCTTTGATGTGCAAAAAATGGCCCAGCAGCAGGGCATGGACCCCAGCAAGCTACTGGGCATGCTCAGCAGCGGCAGCTAAGGGGACACGCGCGTACATGCAGTATCTCCAAGCTAAGCCCGCGCAGGGCTGGTCTCTCTGGCCAGTGTCCATACCTGATACCTCCAACCACCAGTCCAACTTCACAGCCCAGTCTACCTAGTCTGCTCCCCTCTGACCTCCTGTTTACTTATGGTACGAAGTCATGCATATAAAAGGGGCTTAGATTTGCCCCGCAAGCCACCATGACGAGGCACGACTCTCACAACTACTCTCCATTCACATAATCTTTTGCTTTGTGAGAGAAAACATATATATCACGAATGTAATCCAGTTTTAAGGATGCTTTATTGATGATTTTCTTTTTTTAAAGATGATTTAGTCATTGAAAAAAAATGCCACAATGACAACGGCATCGCTGTCTCTGTCAAGTAGTCACTATGGAGTGTGTGAGGGTAAGATTTTCTTCAAACTGTTTCATGGTTGCGTTCTATTTACATCTCATCACACAACAACCTACTTTAAAGCAGCAACAGGGATGTATGGTGAAGCGAGAGAAGCACTGGACTGAGAAGGGACAAGAAGGAAATTTTGCATTTACCTCTTAAACTAAATTAGACACCAATACCCCTCACTTGCGATGTAACACCAAATAAGCTCTTATTCGTACCAACACACAGAGCCAAATGTAGGGAACAGGTTGCATTAGCACGCCATTTAAAAAAAAAAGTTACAGAAATCAAAGCCTTAAAAACACAAATATCTTTTGTTACTCCTTACGATACGTAGTAAAAACAGAAAGAGGGACTCCGTGCGCAACACGTACTGCTGATTTTTAGGAGGCAAGCCAATCGTGACGGCGTCGGAGCCGGGTGTCATTTCCCGTTTTTGACAGCTGTGACGGTGTCGTGACGCCCCGGCTCAGTCACGCGCCGACACTTATTGTGGTGCTGAATTGGACCCGAAGACTCCGAAAGGTCTATCACCACTGTGCCATTGCCTCTAGTCTATACCTCTTTCTAACCGGTTGCATCACAGCAAAAGGACTATTCAAACCGAAAACACGCCCAGTCACGTTAGGTCACCTCAGCAGATCAGCAATCCTCAGAACAATGCAATGAACATTTAAAGGGAGACAAATATTGTGTATTGTATTTTTTTTTTTTGAGTATTTGTATAGGTTCTTTCGAGTGTTCACTATTGCAACTCCCTTCTTATATTTCATAATAGAGATCACTTTTTTTAATATAATGACAATGTTGTATGTAATGATGTCTTTATAAATGATGTTTTTAAAGGACCTCTATTTCACATGACAACACAGAAGTAAAGGTATTACTAATTGTAATTTTATTCTGTAACATATTTTTTAACAGAAAAAAACTCAAGCTACATTGGTTATTTACATATTTATTTTGTTATGTAAATCATATTTATAAGTGCTATTTTCACAGAGAAGTGATTCTTTGTAAATTGTAAATACATTGCTGTTTTTCTCTTTGTGTTGACTGCATGTCTTTGTATTAGACCTAAAAGAAAAGACACATTACATACTTACTAAGGTAAACACTGCTGTGCACTCTTGTTATTATTACTATGGTGATGTTTAATGCTATATCATTATTATTAGTATTAGTAGCAGCACTTCTAAAATGCTGTAGCAGTAGCTAGATTAACATTACCTCCACCAGGGAGGTTGTTTTATTTAACCTTTATTTAATCGGATGAAGACCGACTGAGATCAAGATCTATTTTACAAGGGCGACCATCCCGCGAGGTCAGCAACACACGTCATATTAAATACATGTTCAAAAGACAGATTACAAACAATATATTAAAACGGACAATAATTCAGGAATTCCAAACCGTTTGGCAATTACAAAGTGCACTCTTTTTTATCACAGCGACAGTTAAAGACACAGGCCCTGTTCAGTTGATTCTTGTTGTCTAACGTTTAAGATGGAACAAAGGTTTTGAATGAGGTGAGTTCCGATATTTTCAGTTCAGTTTGCAAAGTATTCCAAGTTTTCATGTGTGTTTTATGTGTAAGCAAAATTATGGGAGGAGGGGAAACAAGCTTGCGAAATTTCACCAAATTTGGTGGAGGACTCTGCAAGAGCCAAGGAAAAAGCCATTAAATATTGGAGCCGATCCACTGAATTAAGCTAAAAACTGCATTGAAAAAAATGCTGCCGTTGGCAGAGCTTTGTGCTCTCCGAGTCAACTTCCGTCGGGCCTTTCTCCTTAAAACTTGGTAGACGGATGGACCATTGGCAAAGGAATAACCGGCAGATCTGGATATTTTCTTCAGGAAATATTATATGGGCCTTGGCAGAGGTGTGCACCGTAGCACCCTCCTCGTGAATGTTTGCGCTATTGTCATTCATGAGACTCTTGGCAGAAATGGTCAACAGCTCCTGCAGGCAGCAGATATCGTGTCACCTTTTCTGATGTTCCTGACAATAGATAAAAGACTTTAAGGGATAGTCCAGCCAAAAATTAAAATGATATATTATCTACTCGTCACTATGCCGCTGGAGTGGTGCGTGCATGTGCATGCGACTGTGAATGCAGCTCCAGGCTAGTGAGATAGTAGCTACATTTAGGCTAAAGACACGGTGAAGTATTGCTTTAACTCCAAGTATACTGAAAGTCAAAGGTGTTCCAGCACCTACTATTTCGTCTGTCTTTGTGAAATCCCTAGGAACGCAGTCAGTCCTCTAAGATATTTCGGGGTAGATAAAGTGAACTTAGAATTGATTTAGTGGAAAATCATTCGTGACCGTAGAGATTGAAAGTCTACGCTCTTGGAATAGCCAGGCGAGAACAGGTCTTACTAGCTAAAGCAAACCATTGGACTGAAATCAAATTAAAAAGGATCTTGAGTGATGCAGAACTGATCACACCTGCATCACAAAGTCTCAGCTGTAAGTCCAGGTAATTTGAACAAGATAGGAGGGTATATGTCCACTCTCTTATGAAAGCATGAAGCTTCCAATGATGGTGTATGAGGTGAATTATCAATGGTGAATTCAGTGTTATAGTAAGAAGAAAATCGCAGCAAATAGACAAACAGAGAGCATTGTCAACTCTTCTAAGACACAGATTGAAAATGAAAAAAAATTTGTCAAACAGAAGAAAAAGGTCTTTGCCACTGTTAAGAACTCAGAAATGGCTTGATTTAGTTGTTTCTCCTGCACCAGCGCTGTCACAATTTGAGCATTTAAAGTTTAAAACTTTAAATTTTAAACTTTGATTAATAATCATGGTGGGTTCTCAGGTGCCGTTCACCTCTAATAATTCAGCAAAAGAGGTTGTTTGTTTGATTTTGCATATGGTTCACCAAGTACTATGAGAGGAGATGAACTGGGACGTGTCGACAGAACGCATCGCAGCCTAATTTCTTAGACAAATATGCTGCCAGGTACATCCTAATTAATATATTAATTGTAATTAAGGATCATCTAAGCCAGTTCAAATAAAATACGACAATACTTTGTATTTACAAATATTTCCGCGGGAATCACCAGGTACATTGTAAATCACCAATCCCTTCATACTAATATAACAAGTTAAAACTATTTTAGGCAGCTACAAATTTATCTCCACATCGCTCTGACATGCGTAGCTCAAATCTATCATTGCCTGTATATAATTATCCCTTTGGTCCTGTTTGTAATTTCTGTCTCAAATGAGAGTCTTAGCCGCCCTCCCTGTCATTATAGTGTGTATAAATGCCAGTTTCTTACTGAAGGAGCTCTGACTCAGCCTCTCTGGGTGCTCTCTAGAAATACGACTCCCATACTGCCTACCACATGTAGCCGCCCACCCCTCTGTGGAATATAGACCCCCTATTTATAGTGCAGGCCGGGCCTGTAACCCTGGGCACGACTGAAACTTTCATTTTAACAGTCACACTGAGGAATACACACTGACTGCACACTGACATACGCACGCACGCGACACACACACACACACAGACAGGCAGGAGAGGGTGTGTGTTTGGTCGAGCAAGAACAAGTGGGAGACCATATTCGAGACGCAAGGAGAGACGGAAACGACGAGACAAAGATCGAGAGCCAGAGCCAACGTTTAGAGTGCTTCTGAAGGGCAGTTAAGGGTCCACAGTGAAGAAATTACATGCTGACTGACAGGACAGCTAACAGGCCCACCTGTTCGGCACCGAGAGCCATTGTTGGAAGACTGGCCTGCGGATTTGACCTAAACAGAAAGGCTCATCAATCAGGAACTTGCTTCGCTTTTTACTTTTGATACACCGGACAAATGGGTGACCGGAGAGACCACGAAAGGGATTTCTGAGGACAAACGCGACAGCTCTGAGTAAGACCAGGATAGTAATTCTTCTTCTCAAAACAGTTTTAGATGGCGTTTTCAAAACAGGATTAATATCATCGTTAAATGATTTACTTTAATTGACTCCATCTGCATGGCCTATGAATCTGAGCAGCAGCCAATGTGATTTTCAAAAAAAAATAATTAAGAACCTGGCCAGTTTAAAAAACAAAACAAAACAAAAACTAGCTTCCTCTAGTACAATCTACCGTGCAAAGTTCGACAATTCCTAAATGTGAGTTGATCTCAAGTGTGCCGCTGTAATTGCTAAGCTAGCTCAGGAGAGGGAAAAAAAAAAAAATTCACAGAGCTTTGTAATTAAGGACCATATAAAAAGAAACCAAGAAAAGGGTGAGGTCCGTGGCGGAGGACGAGAGTGGGCTGCTGGGACGACAAGCCGGAGAGCAGGACATCAAGAATCTCACGGGGGGCCAACAGCTGCTTTTTTGGGGGGACAACGCACCATGGATCCTCGCGGAGAACACTACCTCAACAAAGAAGCTGTACTGTCGCCTTTGGGCGCAGCCCGGATGTGCCAGCTGCTGTTTGGCTGCACCATAATGGCCCTGGTTTCGCACAGCGCGGGCTACAGCGCCAACTACGGAAACTTCTGCATGTTCGTGTGGTGCTTTTGCTTCGCCGTCACGCTGGTTGTGTTCACCCTGGACATTACACGCCTCCACACCTGCATGCCTATTTCTTGGGATAACTTCACGGTGGCTTTTGCCATGCTGGCGACGCTCATGTACATCACTGCCTCTGTGGTCTACCCTGTCTACTTCCTCGAAACAGACTGCCCTGACGAGGGCTGTGAAGTCCAAATCTACCGCATTGCCGTGACCGTGTGCTCCAGCGTCTGCTGCTTCCCTTACGGAGCCGAGGTGTTCCTAACTCGAGCCAAGCCAGGTGCTGTGGTGGGTTACATGGCAACTGTGTCTGGTCTCCTCAAGGTGGTCCAGGGCTTTGTGGCCTGCATTATATTTGGAGCACTGGCCAACGACAGCGAGTACAACCACTACATCGCCACCCAGTATTGCGTGGTGGTGTACAGCTTGTGCTTTTCTGTCACGGTGATAGTGGTCATGCTGACCGTCTCGGGGAGGACCTCTGCCCTGCGGTTTCCATTTGACCGGTTTGTGGTCGTCTACACCTTCCTGGCTGTGATCCTCTACCTCAGCACTGCACTGATCTGGCCCATCTTCAGCTTTGACAGGAAGTACAGCAACAGCACTCGTCCAGACCCCTGCCCACGTGGCGAATGTCCTTGGGACAGCAAGCTGGTGGTGGCTGTCTTCACCAACGTAAACCTGATCCTTTATTTTGCTGATCTTGTCTACTCCCAGAGGATTCGCTTCATCTCCAATGCTGCTATTTGAAAAAAAAAATACCCCTCTCAGGACTACTTAGCCGCAGAGACAAATAAATTGGGTTTTAGGCCACATCCATGCTCTCCACAATCAGATTACATCCCATTGGATCGAGTATTATTTTGTTACATTTGTTGTTATCTATATTCCTCTTGTATTGAGCCTCTCTGAAAGGCAGTTTCACTTACGTTACATCCTATGAACTTAAAGGCCTTTTCCAAGTTCTGTAGAGACCCACTTGGGACAGTCAGGACCACTGATTGTCTGATCTCAGCTACTTTCTCTCCAGAGGTTCCTTGGCAAATTCGTCCTCTCAGCAAAAGACATGAAGTTGCAAATGGTGGCATCCTACAGTTTTTACCCACGGGAGTGTGGAGTAATGTTTAGAATATCAGACCAGTATTATGTGTTAATGTATGTATTGTGTATTTAAGCCATAAAATGGATAAAACATATCTCCTGGAGATACATATAATATATTAAGCCTAGAGTGTGCACTGAACGTAGCTTTCAGTTTTGGCTCCCCAGCCATTTTGCAGTATCTGTATGAATTTGCATCATATTCCTCATATGCCAAAAGTTCCTGTTAGTCGACATCTCCTGTACGCCACTGAATGCTGGATTTATCTGTTACATTAATTTTTCATGGCAAGCATTTGATAATAGTACTAAAATGATTGCTTATTCGGGATAAGCACAATTGTGTTTGTTGTTGTTGTTTTTTTTCCTCCATGTTTGATGTTTTCCATGTTCAATAAAATACAGCGCAGTACGGTATGGGTCAACTTGACATCTCTAATCGTTGCTCTGCACGAAGCGGTCGCGGCGTTCCGGCCAACCGTTCAAACGCTGATCGCCGCCTGAAAACAGCGTGGCAACAGTGTCGCTCCCGAGGCAGCAGAATGTTGCAGTGATTAGCACCCTCGACTCACAGCAAACCGGCTGGACAGCTGGGGTCCGGGTCCTCTCGGTGCGGGCTTGAATGTTTTCCCAGCGACTGTGTGGCTCTCCTCCGGGTGCTCCAGCTCCCTTTCGGAGACCAAAAAAAAACACAAAACGTGAAGGTCAGGTTAATTTGTTCTATGGGGGTAATTCAGCAACCCACGAGTCTCTCATGCGAGCGCGAGTGTGAATGGCTGCCTGTCCGTATGCGTCAGCCTCTGCGAGACGAGCCAAGTGTCAGCTAAGATTGACTACAGCGCCCCAGTAAGCCCTAAAGGATTAGGGGTAGCCAACTGATGGATGTTGTCCCCTCTACCGCAAGAAGACATCTTGGAACAATGGTGATGAAATGCAACGATAATTATACAAGATTTCTATATTTCACACTTTGAAATCAGGGTTTAGTCACGCTGATAGAAACAGAGACAGAAAACATTTTCAAACGTTGTGGTTGGCCCCAGTATCTAAAAAAACAACAAGAAAAAACAGTTATTTCATTAATGACATACTCTCATATTATCCAGATTGTAGAACGTCATTTCATGATACACTATGTACATATTTAATGGTGCACAAAAATAACATCTGAACACAGTGACGTGTAAGCTAGATGTTACCTGAGCAAAGTTAGCAACACTTTCCTCCACTCCTGACACCGCTCAGTTTGGCTGACCCTTTAAAAAAAATTAGCAAGAAGCAACTGCTGTGTCGCGTTCTTCAGACTGTCAAACGTTTTGGGTCCCTGCTTCCACCTTACAGCCTGCGCTTCCACCATGTCTTTCAGGCTTTTCGCCAGCAGATGTTAGTAACGTGCTACTTGCTAGCTTCCCAAACTTTTCTGCCCCGCGGCACAAACTGATGCAACTGGCTCATTCCATTTTTTTTTCTTCAGCAAAGCCCGCCCGAGAATCATCAATTCTACGACGCTGATTGGTCAGTCGTGTTACGTGTTGCCCGAACCAGCATTTCGATTGGTTCTTTCGCCTGCCTGTCAAAGGGATCATCACCAGGTACACGCTGTACGAGGAAGCTGTAGTACATTGAAGGCATTTTCTTTGAGTTGTTTTGCGTAAGCGACAGCCAGCCGGAAAAAAAAGCTAGGTGCACTTTAATCATCGTAAGTCTATTGTTTTTTTCATAGAAATACTGTTTCTGTTTTCATAGAAGTGCGGTAATGTTTGTTTTGTGAACGCAGAAGTGTTCGGCATAGCCATACAAGAGTTTGTTTACCTCCATAGCGCAGCAAACCAAAGTGTTGCAAGTGTCCCTGCGTGAGTTTGTCGAGCTTGACAAACGTGTACATCCCTTTTTTTATGTAACACTCGCAGGTAGAATGAGTGTTGGTTTCATCGGAGCCGGCCAGGTGGCCCATGCTCTGGCCAGAGGCTTCACGGCTGCAGGTGAGTTATAGCCAAACACCGATCAGCCATAACATTATGACCACTGCGTGTGTACCATGGAATATGATGTAGCAGCCCCGCGATAAATTCTCTCTCCAGGAGGGGTTTCGTGTTGTTGTTGTTTTTTTATTCTGTTTGAGAGAGCTGTGGACATATTTTGACGATTGCTATTTGGACTGTATCCTGTGATGCCGTTGGACTGGGCTGGGTGACCCCGAGAGGTGTCCCTAAAACTTTTGATCATCTCGCCCAGCAAAATATTTGGGACACCTCTCAGTGTAGCCCAGTGCAGGGAAACACCCTCGCAAATTACGATCCCACAAACCATCAGTAAAATGCGTCAACACCTCTCTCAAACAGATTTGATAGAAATTCAGCATAAAAGTCCGTGCATGATGCTCTGTGGTAAACATGCAGTGGTCATAGTGTTATGGCTGATTGGTGTATGTATTGTTTTTTTTTTTTTTTGTTTTTTTAATCTGACATGTGTTGGTCCATGTAGACGGCAAACAAACACTGCTGTGACTTATGGACGTGATTTGTCTCTTGCAAGGTGTGATCGCCACCCACAGAATCACAGCCAGCTCCCCAGACACAGACCTCCCCACAGTGCAGGGACTGCGGGTGAGTGGACCATCTGGGATCAGAACCAATACCATATTGTATCTTGTACTAGTGACTCGGGATGCAAATCACAAGTTTATTTGCAGTACTGGATTTTATAGATTCTTTGGGCAACAATATGATATTTACAGATATCAGAAAGTCTGAAATTACACGATTTCATTTCCATTTCGTGACCTGCAATTGGTACACAATGAAATCATATACCCATCACACACGTTAGTTACATTTGTATCGACAAAAGAAATCGACTAAAATATGACAAGATAATCTTATTCCTCGGCTTTTCCATGCATTTAAATGAAAAACAGTCTTGTTCTCATAATTAGAAAAATACAAATTGACCTTATTTTGACAATTAAGTGACACATTTCTCATGTTTAAGTGCGTATATTTTAATACTTCAATGGGAACAGCGCGAGGGGATTTCAAAACGAAGGCAATTTTTAAAGAGCAGAACATAAATGGATCTTTTCACTTTGCATCGGTGGTATCATTCGTTGCTGGGTGTATTGTTACACCCCCCCCATCAGTGACTCTGTTTCATACAAGCTGTCTTTCTGTGCATGTTAGCTTTTAAAAATAACCACAGTGTAGACGTTCGCGGCACTGCCGTCTTGCTTTCTGCCGTCTACCGTGGGAGCGACAATGTGGAACAATGTCCTTTGCAGAAACTGGGTGTGAACTTCACGACGAGCAACAAAGAGACGGTGAGCAAGAGCGATGTACTCTTCCTGGCCGTGAAGCCCCACATCATTCCGTTTGTGCTGGACGAGATTGGACCAGACATTGAGGATCGTCATCTTATCGTCTCCTGTGCTGCAGGTGTCACCATGAGCTCCATAGAGAAGGCAAGTCAGGAGATTTTACTTATTTTTTTTCCCCCTCAGCACTTCTTGTCACGTGATTTTTCGAGTGTCAGTAAGTGCATGTATCGGAGAGGAAAAATGCCAGTAATGGGGACGCGACTGGTCGTTATGCACTCATTCGCTGCTTGTTTAGTCAAGACAAGATACGCTTGCTCAGAAAATACAATCATACGGCCGTCGCCTTGCTTTTAAGACCACCAAATCGCATTATACAAGCGAAAGAGCAGCATTACATTACAGAAATGACAATCTCAGATGATCTCCGCTCTCACTTCAGCATCGCATTAATAGGGATTTCCTGTCTCTAGATGATGGCTCATTCAAATGACATGTCGTTCTATGAGGTAGGTTCCGGGCTATAAAGACCACTGACAGGCAACTTTAACAGGAGACTCAACATATTTTTGAGGTCTTTATCTCCGCAGACCCTCAGGCAAGAGTCACATGTTTCAACATGATGATGGTTTGCAGTTTGAAATGGAAGCGGCCAGTTATCTCCTTCTTATAAAAGCCTTAGTATGTTGTGTTTTCTGAGAATTGTTTTGTTTTTTTGGTTGTTGGCCTGTGACGCTTGCTCTGTTTGTGCTCACCCAGCAGCGTCCGACCGCGGTGCAAAGTTGTAAACAGCTGCCATGCACAAGTAAACGGTTCTATCACTGGTCAGAAATCTTACCGGAAGAATGTGCTGAGGGAGATGTCGGCAAGATTAAACAGTCTCCGACTTGATAAGTCATTGCCTTTTTTATGCTGTTATTATCACTGCGGT
Source organism: Dactylopterus volitans (assembly GCA_901007715.1). Taxonomy (NCBI): domain Eukaryota; kingdom Metazoa; phylum Chordata; class Actinopteri; order Syngnathiformes; family Dactylopteridae; genus Dactylopterus; species Dactylopterus volitans. Next base: position 30,279 of record CAAKHG010031910.1, read on the forward strand.
CGCACAGAACCCATCACAGATCAGGATCCAATACAAACATGATTCAAACAGCATCCCTAATAAATACTAGCGTGCAATTTTTTTTTGCGATAAATCCATTATATGATCCCAAACGAATAGATACAAAGCCTCCTTGTGTTTGTTTTCACACCACCTCTCACTGAAATCATTTATTGCCCTCGTAAATCACCGCGTATTGCACTGGCTTGCACGAACTCCCGCGCCGTTGTTAAGGCTGGTTGTGTCGGTTGCGTTTTCACTGCAAACAAACTGCTCCCCAGCTCACGCGGTGCTCTCAGCCCACTTGTTTTGTACCGCATCCAAGTGTGATTGTTGTTTTCACGTGTGCCCTAATGAACTGTTCTTTGAACACAAGTGCTCCCAGGTGTGATTTCTTTCTTTATTTTCTGTTGCCCTCAAGCTTACATTAAATTTATGAGTAAATCCGTGTCAGCTCAGGTGCTATCTTTCTGTAATATCGAGGCAACCCGAAAAACGTTGCGTTTTGTTGCCTTTTGCAGAAGCTGCAGCTGTATCGCAGCGCCCCAAAGGTCATGCGCTGCATGACCAACACTCCCGTGGTCGTGCGCGAAGGGGCCACCGTGTACGCCACCGGCACCCATGCTAACGTGGAGGACGGGAAGCTTCTGGAGCAGCTCATGGCCAGTGTGGGATACTGCACCGAGGTGGAGGAGGACCTGATTGATGCCGTCACCGGGCTGAGCGGCAGCGGTCCCGCTTATGTAAGGAAAATATCCAGTGTGTTTCTGTAATGCTCCTCAGCCTGCGGCGGCGCACGCCGCAAAAAAGTTGTTAACTCATTCCATGAGCCCCACCATGATGACTGTGGCTTTTGCAGGCGTTCACGGCTGTAGATGCCCTCGCCGATGGCGGAGTGAAGATGGGCCTGCCCAGGAGACTGGCCGTGCGCCTCGGGGCTCAGGCGCTCCTGGTATGAGCCTCATCTTTTTAAGCCAATGACATCTTGTCGAAGGAATCGCGGTTTGTCTCCTCACGTTGACGTGGCTCCGTCTTTATGTCGATGAATGCGCGGCAGCTCCGCCAAGTGCGAGCTGCAGCCGGCCTCGATTGGCTCCCGACGCAGTCTGGGAACGCTGCATAACTTGAGAAAGGATACCGGTCGTGTGCATTGTGATGTAACGGGTCCCTCTTTGGGTCTTCAAAGGGGGCAGCTCGGATGTTGCTGGACTCTGAGCAGCACCCCGGGCAGCTCAAGGACAACGTGTGCTCGCCAGGGGGTGCCACCATTCACGCCCTCCACGTCATGGAGAGCGGCGGCTTCCGCAGCCTCCTGATCAACGCCGTGGAGGCCTCTTGTGTCAGGACAAGGTAATGTGGCTCAGAGCACGCGAGCCGAACCGAACAACAAATCATATTTCCTATCGCAAAGACAAGCCAGATAAGTTGGTCTTCTTAATTGGCAGCTGATGGATTTTCTTTTTGAAGTTTGTAGCGCAGACAGCAGATGGAGCCATTATCCTTCCGCGACTGCCAGCAGCTGTTGTCAGATCGCCGCGCTGAAGCGTCCTCCGCTGCTGCGTCGCTAATGTCTCCATGTCACTGCGCTTCCTTTTTAAAAAGGGAACTCCAGTCCCTGGCAGACCAAGAGAAGATCTCCCCGGCAGCCATCAAGAAGACAACTCTGGACAAAGTGCTGCAGCAGCCGGGAGTGACCGCCGAGGCCGTCGGAGTAAGATCTCGTGGGATCAGCATCTTCAACAGCGGCAACCCGAGGACCAAGAAGACTTGATGCTCTCTGTCACATTTTGAAACGGTGCAGTTTAATGCGACGTGTCACCTCACCGAGGGTGCGGGGCCGTCCCGTCAGCAAACCGCGGCTGACAGTTGATTGTCGAAAAACGAGCGCAACTGGTGGATTTGCTATCTAGAAAAAGGGGAAGGAAAGGAGGAAAAAAAAAAATCCAGGAAATTTGTGACTGTGTGTCATGGAGATGGAGGAGTGACAGCAATATTTTAATCCTAAAATGAAATGCCTCCTGTTTGCTGGGGTTAATGTATATTTCTAACAGGCTTTTTTTATATATATATCCCATCTCAACATTTATCTCTAGTTTTTCTACGTGAGAGAATAATAATGTCCTTTCTCACAGTTTTTGACAGTTTACTGTAAGTCAGCTGTGCCGTCTTGTGTTGAGTTTCCACTCCATTTGGAACTATGTAACACTATCATGAAAGATTTGATAATGGATTTAAGAAAACAATATTTCTATAAAACAAAATCGGAATTATTAAATATTCCAAACAGTGGGTGTGCATTACCCAATTGGATGGAGTAAATAATAAATAAATAAAAAAAAAAAAAACGAGCGCTACAATTTCACCGGGTGTTATACGGTAATGCAACTCTGGAAATGTGGCTTTTTTTTTCTTTTTTTGTTTTTGAAAACATTCTCTTCCGAAGGGGGGTGGGGGGGGAAACAGCCCTCATGAATGAAGGCACGTGACCAAACACGATGACGTCTAGGCTTCGGTACAAGAGAAAGGAATCAACAAGGAGCGCACGAGCTGGCGTTCGGACGCGCTACCGTCTCCCGTCACGCAGCCGCGGCTCGTCCCCCCCCTCCCCTACCCCCCCTTCGCCCGTTTTTCACCCTAGTGTTGGCATGAGAAGCGGACGCTGACGGCCCCAGCTCGCGGGAACGCCAAATCCTTCTAGTCAGGTGGGTCCCTGAAAACCGAACGGAGCCGGGGTGTTGTTATGCTGAGTGTGCATGCTTGCGCGCCCCGCCGCCGACAAGCTGGCCGCGGCTAGCATCGCGGATTTTAGCTACGTAGCCCCCTCGGATCCGTTTACGTCAAGCGCCCGCTCGATCCCGCGCGGCGGCCGGCTTTCAAATTAAAGGCGCGCGGCTCCCGCGGGCGCCTGCGGTGCCTTTATTTTGGGAGGCGCTCAACCGGAAGTGCGGGTGTAGCCGGCGCCAACTGACGACGCTCGAGCGCCCACTACGCTGAGATGGCAGCTAAATCTTTTGTACGCGTTCGCGGGCTGTGAATAAAACGTGTCAGCGAGATGTGCGGTGGGGAAGGAGGGGGTCGGGCGTCTCGCGGTGCCCGGCGGGGAGACGTTACGGTGCCGTGAACGGTATAACGCCCACACCCCACGAACACACACACACACACACACGCACGCCTCCAAACGAGGAGTCGCTCGTGGCGCTAGCGCTCCAGTCATAGTAGCAAAGAGCGAGCACGGGGGGGATTTCCTCGCTCGCTTGTTTTTGTAGGCGGGGAGTTGTTTGCCACTTTCACAAGCGGGCGTTGAGCGGTTGGTGGGGCGGAGGGGGGAGACACACACACACACGCACGCACGCACACACACGCGCACGCACGCACGCACGCACGCACGCACACACACTCGGTCGTGGAATGTCAAAACTGTGCAGCCGGGCTGCGTTCGCGGAACACGGTTCGGCGGCGTCTCGCGTCCACCGTGCCGTTGCAGCGCGTCTCGGCGGCTCGTCAACTCATGCGCCGCGTCTCGCCGCTCAGACCCGCCGCTGCTTCTTCATCGCCGCCGCCGCCGCCGACGCCGTGAACGGGGAGCCAGAGAGGAGCGCAGCAGCGGCTTAGCCGGAGCAGGTTGGTTCGGCGGTCGCGTTGTTTCCGCCGTGGAATTTCCGTCGGGAGCTGATTGCGATTTTCGCCGGAGCCCGAGCGGCGTGGTGCGTTCGCGTGCCGCGTTTCAACGCACGCGAGGAGGCGAACGCTTCCATTCCTTGTCAGCCCGCGTTGAATTTGGCTCACTTGAAAGTGACAATTCATTTTTTTTAAAACAACAACGGCAGAGCTAAAAAAAAATAGATACAAAAAAAAAAAAGAAACAGCTTCCTCGGCTTTACCCACATATTTGCTTTGTATATCTGAGCCATCAAACAAGCAGCGGTTGTTTTGTTTTTTTTTGTTTTGTTTTTATCGTGCTGAATCATCACAATGATGTATTTAGACGTTCTCGGAATCCACCCCGAAATATGGCACCACTGGACAAAGGTCTGCTCGGCGGATAAGGGTCGATGTTTATCAGCACGCCGCTGAAGGAGGTGTGGATCGCGGACGGCGCCGAGCCGCCGTGCAAGTCAGCCATCGAGTCATGAGCATCAAGTGATGACCATCATGCATTTATCAATAGCCTCATCTACATTCAGCTGAGAATGTGCTTTTTTATTATTATTATTATTATTATTGCAGCGCTGTCATGTGCACCGTCAACCGCGGCGTGAGTACACCCGGACTTTAAGTGCTAAGATGTCAACTGCGATGCCAAATCCATTTTGAAAAATGCACGATAAGCAATATATTATGCCCGTGTTGTGCTATAATGGAGCCCTGCTGATGGGTGGGCTGCCCAAATTGGGTCATGTGTAATCAGGGGATGCATGGGGAGTTAAAAAAGCAACATGTTTTCGCAGGGAGTGAATGAAAATGAATGCAAGACGAGCACGAGTGTGTAGTTAGATGTTGTCACTCTGTGTGATTATAAAAAAAAAAAAAAAAAAAACAGGCGTGAAAACCAGCTCGCTTGTAACATAAAAAAAATGTCTAACATTTAATTTGTTATTTTCAGCTCTTGTTTTTTTTTTGTTTTTTTTTTTGCCCGTGCATGTGCGACATGACGGAATTTACGGCCCATTAAGCGTGCACATGTGTGGAGGGGGCAGGTAATGAATTATCCATGGAGAATCTCGGCGCAATTTGAAAAGTCACCTTGGAAACTGTTGAGCACATATAGGCAGGGCTAAACAGACAGAAGTTGCCCGTTCTTGCGCAGATATCCAACTTGTTTCATCATCTCTGTTCATGTGAGCAGGGCATTGAAGTGTGTTTAGCAGAGAGGGGCCAGTTCTACATCAGAGGCCAGGCTTTGCAATAAAGCGTAATGCCCATCTGTCTTTCTCTGCAGGTAACAAGAATAGATGAGGGCCCATGTAAGAGCCCGATGAGGCTAGCAGCGGTGTGTGTTTGTGTGTGTGTGTGTGTGTGTGTGTGTGTGCATGGAGGCAAGGAGTGTTAGAGATCAACACCGAGATTTATCACCCCTTGCATTGAGGTATCGAAGATTTAAAAGGAAAAAAACAAAAAAAAGGGTTAGGTACCGTAGAGGTGAGCTGAATACACACAACTCATACTTACTGGCGCAGAATGGGCAGGTGATGGGAGGATGGAAGAGAATATGTAAGGTTGATGAAACACAAAGCAAGACTTTACACGGCGTGGAGTGCAGCCCGGCCGCCGACACCCCTGCATGGCCAGCGCCGCTGCGCCTTGGGAGTAGTTATGCCTATTCAGGACAATTAATAGCCTCCAGAAAGGAACACAAATGTGGGATTTGTCCACAAAAGTGCTGCTTAAGCTGCACGGGGAAATGGGAATGCCTGGAAGCAAGGGAGAAAAAGATCAATATAGTTTTTTTTTTTTCTTTCTTTCTTTCTCCCCCCCCCCTTTTTGCAATAGCGAGGGAATGTTGGTGATGAAACGCCTTGCAAGTGCCATGCGGATTATGATTGCTTAGCATTGCGATATGCCCGCTCCACTTCTCAAAGTAATGCTTTCATCCCGACAGAGTGGCAAGCGTGTTTGATGAATTTCTGTTTGGAACTTGAATTAGACCTGGCATGTTCATCGCTGCCCTCCGTGTGTTCATAATTCAGATCGGCCAACACTGGACGGAGTGTAGACGGACTCAAAGCGCGGAGCTGTTTTAGGGGCTGATTTTCCTCCCCCCTTTTTTTTTTTTTGAATGTAACCTCATTTTATCTTAACCGATTTATGTGTTAAATGCATCGTTGGGAAACTCGTGTTAGAGAGTCATTTAGCTGCGCCCATTCTTGTTTAAGAAAGTTAGAACAACGATTACAAATCTTGCGGGATGGAAGTGGCTAAATGCCTGAAATTGTCCAGATGGTTTTGAAAAGCAGACGTTTCTCTCTCTGTGTTGATTTTGATGTCAGCTGTGTAAAGTTTTTCTGAGGAACTTAAAGATAGTGAGACCTTGTTCTCAGATAAGCGGTTTTTAACCCACACAGGAAAGACGCTTGTGCACATCATTTGACTCCTTTTAAGTTCTGCCTGCATTGGTTGTTTGTTTAAGGGAGAAATACATGTATGTTAAAAAAAAAAAAAAAAACAAGAAATGAAGGCGAGGTTATGTAGAATATGTTTGTGCATGGTTGAATTATGTTGCACGTTCAGCAGGATCCGGCATCAGTCATTTTTGCCGCCTGCCTCGTTGCAGAGAGCAACTTCTGACTGGAAACATTTTGGGCCGTCTAATTTTATTCATGCAAGCTATTTATTTGTACAACACATTCCCAATTTGTGACCGAAATCAAAACCGCTAAAAGCCGCCCTCGTGCCGTTTCCCGGCGAATCCAACATTCAATTTGTTATTTATTAAGTTATATATTATTCAGCTGACATTCCTGTAGAGGGGATTCGGTGTCCTGCTCGAGAGAATATTTAAACTCATATTTGATGAGGTTTGCAGCTGGTTCCAGAACTCCAAGTTGGAGTTCAGAGGAAATGACAGTGATCAGCTGAGGAAGCTTGTTGTACTAAATACATATGCTCATAAATTTATTTATTTAGGATAATGACTTTGAGAGCGAGGGCCCCATCAAATTTCCTGTAGGCAGACCTCATCAATCACAAGCCATAATTTTAGCTGAGTGGTGGCAATGTCATTGCTAGAAATCGGCATCTCTGCTACTTTTTCTGATAACCCTGATAGCCCGTCGCATTTGCATGAAAGTGCTTTGTGGAAACAAAACAAGATGATAACCCTTGTTGTTTTCATGTTTGGTTTATTCCATTCCTCCGGTCGACGACGTTAAAGCTTTTGTTCATTGCCCTTATCATGCCGCGGCGTTTCAGTTTAGGAAAAATCAAAATCAGAAATGCTTCGCTCTTAATGTTGCATTCAAATGCGGCGACCCGCTCCAGTTTTGCCCCGCGCGCCGCAAAGGCTGTGCTGCATTTGTAAGGTCATCGCAAATATGTATTTAATATGTATGTACCAGTATGGAGTCAAGCTTCTGGATACGTTGCCAGTGTGTGGGTTGCCCGCAACCCTCACTTCCTCTGCCAGTGCGAGGCTGAAGTATCAAGAGCTGTTCTCTTCCTGTTTAATCAAGTCCTCCAGGCAGATACAGTGGAAGGCCAATGAAGCCTCCCTCCTGCTTATGCTAACAGAGCAAACGGTAAACAGCAGCTACTCGCGCTTGGAAATAGTTTCTGTATCAAAACACTGGCGGATGCAAACCAGTCCAAACCGAGTCCCTTTAAATAAGCCTCACATTACCAGCGACTTGAGAAAACACGAGATGGCTCGAGGGTGATGATTCATGTTTTCACTTTAAAACCACATGAACTGGATAGAAATTTCCGGACATCAATGTGCCACATGCTCGACTGTGTTTGCTTACCATGTGCGACTTTCGGCGGCCGAGCGCGGCCCGAAACACATCGGAGCGCGTTGTTGAATAATCCATGCGACGCTCAAATTTTTATGACGGTGATTGTAAAAAGGTGGATCAGGAGACGTGATAAAATTTCAGACTGACTTGCATTATTTAATATTCTCCGTTTTCATCATCTGCCGCCAGTGTTCAACATAAGCCCTTATATACACCCCTTTTATATTTCATTAGCCCGGCAGCCAGAAGAATCTGATTACATTTTCCCTTTAATTGGATAGTTTATGATAAATTCGATAACTCCCTCAGTAACAGTCGTGTTTGGGGTCTAACCACGACACTGTAGGTCGTGAAGATTCGGTTACGCCGAACCTAAACTTACCTGGCGGTGTATATCTACAGCCCACATCCACTCCATTCATCTTTAAAAGGGCCACCATCTTTGCGCTGGGCGTTGACTGGGCCACTCGCTCTTTCCACGGCGCGATCGGGCGCTTTAATGAGCTTCGACTTCCTCCAATGGTGACTCAGTATTCGCCCGTGTTGCTCAGATGTTAAGTGGGCCCGATGATGCGTTGTCGCCCATCAGCTTGACGAGCTCGCGCTGCCAGCGGCTTCTACTTTGGGCATGTGTGTCAAGAGCATGTTTTTTTTTGTTTGTTTTTTTTTGCTAATCGTCAAAAAATATATATATATTTGTCTTTGCAGTGAATCACAGCAAACTGTACAACACGTACCGCGCATACCGTTGCTGTTTTCCGCCCGCATATTGTTTCTTTTTGCACGGGTATAAGGCTCTTTCACACACATTTTTTTTCCAAATATAGTACTATGTATAATGGATAAGGGTGAATGATGTTCTTGCAGGAAAGATTGTCTACGACTCCGGCCAATCTACTTGCCCTACGTGAACTCTTTACTGGCTCTGGGCCATTGTTAATGTTGAACTTTGGACTATTTCTCCAACCAGAAATGCGTCAAACTTTCAGATTGCAAATGTTTTTACACAAGATTGTCACATAGTTGGCTGGAGAACTCGCCTAATTTTGCTCAGGAGTCATTGTACACTTTTCATGTAAAAAAAAAAAAAAAAGAAGCAGAAGAAAAGGAAATATTAGGGAAACAAGTCTTCAAATTCAATGGTAGAGTTTTAACACACGTTAAGCGTCTAGCATGGTCTCCCTGCGTCTTTGTTAAATCGCAGCGCTTGGTGAAATAATAATAAATCCAGGTTACCAAAGCCACTGGCTTAGGTGCTTATAAATAAGTGTGAGTAATCACAAGCACTGATGCAATGTTTTCCCTTTGTGCTAGATTATGCAGCAGGTGGTAATATATTCCTCCTCTTTTTCAAAGCTTCATTTAAGTGTATAAAGGGCGCACATCAGTACTCGAGAAATCCTCGGATGAAACGTCAGTACCAAATTTCCCTTCAGATGATTATTTTATTTGAACTGATTCTGCTATTTGATTGTTGGATGCCTGGGTTGAATGTCGTATCAAGTGTTCGTCTGTTCATCCAGCATGACCACGTCTGCCCGCCATGTCGGAGGGGGAGGATGGGGGGGGCACAGACTATCGCTAGCAATACTTAAATTACAGTCATATTATGTCTAAGTGGCCCCAAAATAGCAGCAGTTTTTTATTTATTTATTTATTTATTTTAAAGCATGCGAGTCCAAACCTCTGCCGGTCAAAAATATTTGCTTAGTATTTCCCCTCTACTACAAGCGTATCGCATTTCGCTTTGAAAGCTGAATGATTTCCCCTCTCTCTCTTTTTGTCACTCTTATTTCACGCTCTGAATACTTAGTAGTTAATAGCTTCCCTCCCTTCTCCCCATCATACCTTTCTCTCTCTCTCTCTCTCCCACACACACACACACTCACTGTTTTCTGCGTGCACAAGTTTCCACCAGTCTTTCAGTAACTCTTCCAGAGCTATCAGAGGAGTCTGATTTTTAATTTGCAGTTAAATGGCGCCCAACACATGCGGCTTGCCTGGTAATTGACTTTGCTCAGCTGAAGGGAGGAATGATTAGATCTGAATATCTAGTCGATCTTTTCAACTCCCGAATCGGAAGGGAGGGAGTAAAAGTGGCGGCTGTGATCAGGCGCGAAGCGTTGAGAATGGCTTTTTACGGCGTACATGGTGGAAACGTTGGAAGGCTGCGTTCAGCATCCCGACCCCGAGAACGGCAAAGGGACCGATATGAACTGCTGAGCCAGAGCTCCATGTGCAACTGCTGATCTTTTTGTTTGTTTGTTTGTTTGTTGTTTTGTTGTTTTTGTCACACCCTTCAGTATCTTTGCGGACATCAAAAGATTCCGTTTCCTGCAGAAAAGCCCGTGCTCATGCAGAGAGACACCACAGGCCGTATATTTATTATTTATCAGGGAAACTGAATAGGTGATCACACTGACTTCACATTCAGGTCTCCTCTTTTTGCGTTGTGTTAACCAAACGCGGAGACGGCGATCTTAAAACGGCGCTCAAGTGTTCTATCATGTGATGCCTGATTTACTTTTAATAGCTACTTTGTGTGACCCTTTTTCTTTTTTTCTTTTTTTTTTTTACCGTTACGGCCTGGCCGAAGAAGAGGAAATAAATTTAAACGAGGCACGTATGGGCAGAATTAGCCCCGCCGCGTCCTCTCTTTTGATGTGAAATGTATTGTGAAATGTCACTCCGCTGCTTCGCGGCGCTAAGTTCCATTGTTCCACGCTGCCGGTGCTTTTCCTGAAAAACCGCCTTTCATCAGCATGCACCTCCACCGTTAAGTTTTATTCACTTCATTAGCAAGCTGCCAGTGCGGAGTGCTCGGACGCATCTTCTCAGGAATTGATCATGACAAGTTAAAACTGAGCGTGCTCGCGCGGTTTTGGGGTAATCTGCGCGCGGATACCGGATGCATGCGCGCGCGCGCGCGATTTAGTCGCGCGAAATGCAATCCACTCTAATGTCTCAGTAAAGCCCCGTGCCCCTTAGTCCTCCCCAGCCATGTTTAGTATTCAGAGAACAGGCGCTGTTGTAATCTGGATTCTGAGGCAGGTTGCTGGGGTTTTTGTTTGCTCTTATGGCCCGGATAATCTTGTTACACTGCTGTCAAGTGGAGATGGCTCTCCCTGCAGCCCTGAACCACCATGCGTGCCACCTCCGGTACCAGAAATCTGCCCCCCCCCCCATCCACTCCTTCCCCCTCTCTCACCGCCCCCACCAGCCTACCGCCATTTTGAGACAGCAGTTGATGGAAGACCCTTGGATGTATCCTTGAAGAATCACCTCCCGAGCATCTTTATTCAGCCTCCCACCCCCACCGTAGGCAGTGAACGACAACGATAAATATTCATCAGGGGACGTAGCGTGCGGATGCCGTATCCTCAGCTCCCCCTCAACAAAGGGTCCCCTAGCTAATGGTGTCCATCCTTGGCAGCACCCCCAA
>CAAKHG010031913.1:0-23324 GCA_901007715.1 Dactylopterus volitans
CCAGGTGCCTGGCGGGCGGGTCACAGGGGCTTCTCCGCGGGCACCCAGCCTCTGAGGTGAGTCCTCCAACCGGGACCGGTAAGGCAAGTAGGAGCACCGGTCCGCTGTTACACTAAATGTGAGTCTTATATTAGCTAAACTCCACCAGCGTGATCTTCGTGGTAAATACCAGGTATAACATGACCTTTCAGCAGTGACCTTTGCCTTCCTGTAGTAGGGTGTTGTTGTTTTTTATTATTTCTTTTACCCATTGTCACTTTTCAGTAACGTATCCCGATTACACTTCTTATTCCGTTTAAATGTTCTCATGTGAGCCTGGATTCCCGATTCCTTGAACACAACGTGCCTGATTTTACGTTAAAACGACGCTGCGTTTGGCATCTGCGTTGAGCCCCCACGCATGAATGAAGTTTGGGGTCTAAGCCAGCTATTTATTCGCATGAGCCGGAATCACCAATCACATCGCCTCAGTGGGGAAGGAAAAAAAAGTACAGGATTTAAAAAAAAAAGAATTGTTTAATTGATTTAAAAAAATAAAAAAAAGAGGGGAGAAACCTCAGTAGGAGGAGAAGACGGCGGCGGATGTGTCTCCCACCACAGGCGCAATAAATGTCGCATCTTCAGAAATCAGATAGCGGTGATGGAATTACTGCTCGAGGGGGACGATGCGTAGTGAGAGTGAGTGTGGGGGAAGCCAGCAGCGCAGAATAACGAAAGCTACTTTTTGTCAGATTTTTACACGCTGGGATTGTGGTGCTGGCGTAAGAAAACGTGCCGCCGAAGGGCTTCGGTGCGTCGGGCTTGCGTGTGAAGACTTGTTACATCGGAGCTGACCCTGAAACCTGATGTTTTCACACACACACACACACACACACACACACACACACAGAAGGCCGGAGCGATCCATCTCCCCGCTCCCAGTACAAGGCTTCCCCCGGCGTGTGTCTTCCCAGGGCCAAACAGCTCGTTGAATTGCATAACGGCTGCTTGCTTGCCTCCCAGGTTGAAGGTTTGGTTTGCCGGGCCGGCCTCAAACCGCCTGACACCGTCCCCGCGTGCTCACGTCAGACGGCCGTGAGTGGCCCTGACCCTCCCATCACTTGTGTGTGTGTGTGTCTTTTTTTTTGTTTTTGTTTTTTCAAAACCCCTCCTCCCCCACAGCGATCAAAGTTTGAGCCCGCAAGCCCTCGCATGTTTTCATCTCAAAGGGGTCACTTGGTGCAGATGAGGGAGCGGGGTTTGATAAGTGGCCGATCTAAGCCGATTACACGTGGTCCAGCCATCGCGCCGTTTCCAGGAGGTGGCTGAGCTCGGTTGTTTGTGTTCATGGTAATTCGAGGAGTTCATGAATGTGGTCAAACCTGAATGGATCAGAGGAGGCGACGCTAGAATCTGTGGGTCAGGCCGGGGAGACGCGGCTTAGCGAGAGGAGCCGCGCTCGCGAGCGTAAGGCTGCTCAGGCTGGGGAATAATTAATCGCTTTGTGTAGGACGCGGAGCGCCGCTGCTGAGAAGGGCCGTGGAGCAGACGTCCGAAGACGTGAACGTCGGGATGTTGATCATGCAGCTCCAAAGGAGTTCAGTCGGTCGTGCAGTTCATGATTCAACCTTTCCATAATCTTTTAAAAACCCAAGCTGGGGAGTCTGGGGGAAAAGAGGGGAGGGGGGGGCTGGTGGCGCCCTCGTTTGATCCCCCCAGCAGCATTCACTTCAGCCGAGTCGCCCCCGAGACTAAGCAGATGAAGAATGTTCATCCTCCACCTTCTTCATGAAGCTGACGGAAGCGCCAGTTAGTGACAAGTGCACATGTGTGGAGCGTGAATCTTTTAGATGGGTGATGATCCACGTGGAAGGTCAGCGGGGGAGAGCAGTCCTGATCCTTGAGCAGGGACAAGCTCGCCAGCGCTGATGGTCGACAGGGTGGAGGAAAGAGAGAGGGAGAGGGAGAAAGAGAGGGAGGAGAAGACGACTAGAGATGGAGGGCGGCAGGCATGGGGAAGAAAAGAGATGCAGCTCGGAGGAGACCGAAGAAGATGATGACATCAGGGGTCGGAGAAATGCAGCGGCGATTAATAGAGTAAATGCTGAATTCTCATCGGCACCACAAACCTGAACCATAAGAACTCGTCAGTCATAATAAGAGTATGAATCAGAATACTTCATTGATCCCGGGGGGAAATTACTTAAGATGGTGTAATAGTCATTATGCAGGGAAATGTAAACTTCTTGAGCGGCTATTAGTTCCCTTTGGCGATCAAACATGAGAACAAGACAGTTTTTTTTTTTTTAATTTGTTTACTGTGTTTTTGGTTTCTTTTTCTGAGATTTTAAAACCCTTTGCAATCCTACGGGCAAGCGTTGGGCAGAGCGTAGGACTCACCTCTGACCACCAGAGGGCAGCAAAGCCCATGGCACAGCTGTAGAGAGCTTAGGTAAAAAGAAAGCGGACTTTGAAATTACAACTGCGGAGCTAATAGGCAGGAAAAGATCTAATTTATTCTATATAATTACAACGTAAAAACATTCTTATTTACCTTATTTACCTTTCAGGCATTCAGCGTTCCAGCTTTCAAGAACACGTAAGAGGGGCAGAGACGGTTTCATATGGAAATCAGTTGTTTACTCAGACTTACTTTTGCTTTTCAGGTCAGACAATAAGGTGACGGTCCACTTCGTTAACAGAGACGGGGAGAAGATCACAGTGAAGGGGTCCCCCGGGGACTCTCTGCTAGACCTGGTCATTAATGAAGACCTGGACTTTGATGGCTTTGGTGTGTAAACCGACACACACACTTATCTGCCTGTCTGCGTGTGACGTCAGAATTCTTCACTGGCAGCAGGCGGCTGTGCATTCACAGCTTTTATCCCATAACGTTATAAAAGTGTGTGTGTGTGTGTGTGTGTTTGCGCCTGTTTTGTGGCCACAGGAGCGTGCGAGGGAACGCTGGCGTGCTCCACGTGCCATCTGATCTTCGACGAGGACGTCTACAAGAAGCTGGGCCCGGTCACAGACGAGGAGATGGACATGCTAGACCTGGCGTATGGCCTGACCGACACGTAAGGACGGACACACACACACACACACACACACACACACACACACGCTCTCGCCTTATTTTAAAAATAACTGAAGTCATGTTGTTTGTTTATTTTAGTACCGACTTGAATCATCGCAGCGGATTTAATTGGATTCTGGAGAAATGACAAGCTCCCGCGCGAGCGTTAATCACGGCTGTTTTGCATGTGGAATGTGCTGATATGAATAACGAGATAAAGCGGCGGCGGCGCGCCGGGCGCCTGTGCGATGCTGATGAGAGTTTTGTTGAGATAATGAGATCTGTCAGTGTTCATCACTTAATCAGTGAGACAAAGGCGTAAACACAACAGAGCCCCTCCCCTCGGCGCCCAGCTCGCAAACAAACGACATCACTGAGTGTAAACACATCATGGACATCTGATCATCTGCCATCTTGCATCAGAAAAAGAGCAACTTTTATAAAGGAAAGTTGTTAAATGGCAGCCACACTCGAAGCACAATATTTTATTAGTATTTTGGTCACATGACTATAATTTCAGCTCAAAGTCGTAATTTTTAGAGGCCTTACGTTACTGTTTTGGTCGAGTCTCACGGCTCTCATCAGACCTGTTTACATCTTGTAAAAAACCCCATAGGCACCAGATGTGACACCAATATCGAGGGGAAAGTCTTGCACAAAGGAATCCAGAGTGAAATTAACATTCAGTTTCAGGCGACTGTTGGTCGTCTCCTGAGTGAAGGTGGTGATAAAAAAATTTTTTTTAAATGACAATCCGTTAAGAAATCCAGAGTCTCTTCCAGCTGCCGTTAGCGTGCGTGGTCGTGTCGCAAGTAAACAAGGAAGCCTTCCACTGAGGTTTGGCTCTCGAGTTTAAACATGGCGGCCATTGTTTTATTGAATTTGTAACGAGCACAAAACATCCTCACGACAAATGAGACGCATCCAGATGAAGTTTTGATCGCGAAGTCTGATACGGAGACCTGATTCGCGTGATTACGTGCCAGTGCTTTGGTCAAACATTCAGACTCGGGGCACTAAACTGTCCAAGCGTCATCAGTTTGCAGCAGGCCGAACACGGCGCAGCGCTTAGCGGCTGAAGAGTCAGATGTGGTCTTGTGTCGATGGTCTTGCGTTTCCCCCCCCTGCAGATCTCGCCTGGGCTGCCAGATCTGTCTGACCAAGTCTCTGGAGGGCATGGTGGCCCGAGTCCCCGAGAGCGTAGCCGACATCCGACAAAGCAAGGACGGATCCTCCTAACGGGAGACGCGGACGCCCACGCAGACGCGGAGCGCTCGCTCCTGGTCCAGAACCGAGCCGACGACACAAGTGCATCCCCACAGGGACGGTAGGCGGGGATCTGCCACCGCTGCTGCATCCGGTTGGCTGCCGCTGTACCTTGACCCTCCTGTCTTTTAACCTAGTTGTCGCGTGCAACTAGCGCCGTCTCCAGGTAACCAGGGACTCACAAACCAAGATCTTTTTTTTTTTTTTTTTTTTATAGAAAACTGCCATCAGGCAAGAACTTAAGAGTTATTAGAGATTGAAACTAACCTTGATGTTTACAAGAACATCAGTCTAAACGCCTCCGACAAACCTATTTTATTTTAAAACTGTCCTTTCGTCCGCTCCGATTCAATTTTTCCACTACGAACGACACCTGGACAAGGTTATTAACACTCAGCTCCCAGCCAATCACGACTGTCCACCGCATTTCGTGGCTGTGCCTTGAGTTGTCTGGGAAAGTATGTTTTTCATCTCTCGTACCGACGACTAGATTCAATCCACAGGATTTATGCCCCGAGATTAGTTTTATACATCCGTGTAAAACTTCACTGCAACTAGTGATGGCGAATGAGTTCCTCAGCGATCGCAGCTCGTGACTGAAATGTTTCTGAACCAATGCAACTAACAGTTCTGGACGCCGTTGATGAGAAGGCCCTCCGCTAACATGCGTTTTATTCTGTCGAGTATGTGTTACCCCCTTCCTCACACACCGTTATTGGCTTGATCAGATCTCTCATGTAACCACGTAATCACGCCGCGTGATTGTACATAGCTAGAACACACACATCTTTGTATGGGGTAAAAAAAAAATGTAATAAAAAAAAAAAATCACCTTTCTAATGGCGTGTTGAACTGTTGGTTTGTAAGTCTGGCGCGTGCGGGTCGGTGTGGAGAAAGATGTTGAAATTCAAAACCTCACAAGCTCATCAGATTTTACACATTTTATTTTGAAATGCCAAGCCGCAGGCTCACTAGCGGCGTTCGCGCGCACAGAAAAGAGGCCGGTGCAAGGAAGCGGCTGTCTGGTAGCCTATTGAAACATGTGAAATACAAGGTGTGAACATCATCAGCACTGACCAATGTTGCTGTTTTCAATCATTATTTCGCGGCATAGAAACACCAGAGCAGGTGGTTAAAGTCGACGGAGGCTCTCGTGGAAACCACGTTGTTGGCAACAAATAGAAAACAAGGAGCAGACCAGCCCTCGGTGCTACTGCAAGTGTGTGTATGCGCGCGCGCGCCCGTCTATCTCAAATGATCGTATGCAAGTACAGTAAGTGCTTATGCAGTCAAGCAAGTCGAATGTCCTTTTAAATTATTAAATTACTGTCAAAAATAACACTGCCGCCCAGCAAAGCTAATGAAGGGCTGCAGCTAACTATTAAAATGTCCAATTATCTTTGAAATTGGATTTAACCTTGGGTTTTGTGAGGAACTGTTTGAACTAAAAAAAAAAAAAAAAATCTTTTTCTTCCAAAGCCTAATTAATTTAAGTTTAGAATATCCATATGAGACCCATTGATATACTTTACGTACCTTAACTTTAAGATACTCAAAACAATAAATTATTCACAAAAATAATTGTCATTTCAATCATCGAGGCGGCTCCAGTGATCGCTTAAAGTTGCCCTCTTAACACTAATTGGCGAAAAGCAGCATGAAAAGGGTAAATGTCGAACATGACCTACAAAACTAGATTTCAAAGTCAGGCTGCTTATAATAATAATAATAATAATAATAGTGTAACTGTATAAAAAATGTTATGTTATGACGGCTGTGACGACACGCTTGCTTGTAAGATGCCGAGCGTAGTTCGGTGCCGTGCAGTCTGTGAGTCCGTCCAGGCTGCATTTACACTAAATTTATATCCCACAATTAACCTTGTCTTTATAAATAATGTTCATATGCTACTTGATTATTGATCGTCTCAGAAATGCGACCCTGACAAACGTGAAATATCATATGAACATGTTTTGTCCGAGACTCTGAATGTTGCCCATATTTGGGTAAGTTGTCCATAGAATATCCTCAAATTTGCCGGGCAAAATCGGACTTGAATATCAAAATGTTCCAAGGTCGTTAAAGATGGAAGAAGGCAACATCAGGTAGTTTAGATTGGCAGGTTTCAGCTTTGGCCTGAGATACTTTTAAAACACATGATGTTCCTTTTCAAACCAATGGATTTAATTGATTAATTTGCCATTGACGCGATTAAAAAAAGAGAAAAAAAAATCCCTCGTGTAGCTGCGATAAATGAGTTGACATAAGTCTACAAAGTCGGACTCTTAATGGCAATAACCTCTAGTCTTCACACTTTGCTAAGGCGTTTAAGGTGGCGAGTGACATCGTTAGCGTCCACTCGTTCTATAAGCTCTGGCCCTCGGCCCGTCTGAAAGCAGCACTGAACTCATCGAGTCTGCCAATGTTACGTTAGCCAATCAAGCGAAGCTGAAGCAAACTTCTCAAATATCACAAAAGGGGGCGGGGGGAGAGAGAATGCCGACACGCCGGCCCTTTAACTGCGGCTCGCTGCGTCTGAGGTGGTTCACGTTTGGCGTTTTACGCGGCTGCTATAAACACGGGAGGGAGGAAGTCCAGGTCTAGGAAGGGGAAACGAAACCGGCCACCTCAGGTGAGTCACAGTCATCCGTTCACGTCAGCTAGCGTTCCTACCGGCGGCCATGTTTTACTGCATATGGGAGGACGTCGGCGGGAGGGGTGAGGGGTGGGCGGCGTTATTGTTGACGTTTCTAGGGCGACGGTTGACGCAGGGAAGCTCCGGTTGACAGCGGCGATCAGACGTAAGACTCCTCAGCCAGCAGAAGCTGCTCAAAGTCCGTCTCGGCCGAGGGGTCGCCGCAGCGCTTCAGCCACTCGCGGTGCGCCTCCACCAGGGCCAGCGCCACCTGCTGGCTGCTCTGGGGGTTACTGCGCGGGTGGGAGGAGAAGTACTCCCTCACTGCTCTGGTGTCGCAGGGCGACAGGCAGAAGCGGGTCTCCGGCGCGCCCGCCCGCGAGTCCACCTCGGAGACCTTGAGTCCGGGGTCGCTGGGCAGTCTCACCCGGGTGAGGGTGACGGCGCGGTCCACCACCTGCCGCCCGGGCTCGGAGCCCCGGCGCTGGTGGAGCCTGGCGTGGCACGCCTCCTCCAAAGAGAGGGACTTTTGCTTATTGAACAGGGACAGCGACGGCCCACTCTGCTTGTAAAACAAAGACGGCTGCCTGGGCTCGCTCGCGTCGCTCTCCGCCGCGCGCTGTTGGTCGGCGTCGCCGACCTGCTTCGCGGCTGAGGGGGAGTCCGAGGAATGGAACCAGGGGGACTTGGTGAAGTGGAGGCTTCCTGTTGAGCGGTGATGTGACGGTGGGCTGGAGAAGTCCTGCTTCAGGAGCTTGTGGGGCTCCCGGCCAGGCCTCGCCCTCGCGCACCCTCCTCCGTCCTTGGTGGCTCTGCCGGACGATTTGCGTTTCGGTTGGTTGCTGGAGGCGGCTTTTCCTGCCTTTCCTCTCTCTGGCGCCGGCTTCCCGTGCGTGGTCGTCCTGTCCGCTGCTCCCACCTGCGTTCAGAAACATCAGCACAATGTACTTTCATCTGTGCTTTGAGGTCTGTTCCTACACCGCGTCCGATGGCTCGGATCGTGTTTGTTGTGTTGATGGTGTGTACTGCAAGTTCGGACATATGTGGGTAACCATCCACCCGAGCCCGTCTACATCTGAAGCCGTCTCCGGCATCCAGTGGTCTTTGAGCAGCTGGGGCTTTCCCATCACCGCGGTTTTGTGACGCGTTTATATTTTGCGGCTGGATCACGTCCTGCCATAATCCAAGAATCCTCGACCATTTAGGTCATTGAACATCAATGATGAAACACATTAACTGGTTGAATGATTCTTGTCTCACCAATTGATTAACTGCTTACGTTCCCATGTGATCAATGAGTCCAATACTTGCAATATTGCCTTTCTATAATAACTCGGTAGCGATTGTGGCACCCACCCCAGTCTTGTTGTCTTCGTCCTTCTCCGAGTTCTCTTGTTGCGTCAAGGACAATCTTCGATCTTTCCGAAGCCAGGAGTTGGGGTGGAGGCCCCTGCAGGCTTTTAAAGTGCCCCAGCTGAGTGGTCCTCTGGGCGGGGAGCTTTTGGGATTGGACCCCTGGTCTGGATGTCCACCGGAGGCCTGGGTAGAGCTGGCGGGTGCAGGCGACTGGGTGGGCTGAAGCCCCCGTCTGGTCGCCGAGGTTTGCTCGCCGCCGAGGGAGTCGAGCGAGTCGAGGGAGGAGCGCGTGGGCGCCGGGGAGACGGGGGTGGAGGAGAGGCTGGAGGAGCTGGCTTCCAGGGCCGCGGACCTCCCACCATGCAGGTTTCCCGCAGACTCGACCCCGGACGTCCTGCCGTGGCCTCGGGAGAACGTGGGGCAGAGGGTGCGGTTGCCGGGCTTCGTGGACAGCTTTGCCTCGTCGTCGTCGTCGGAAAGGCCGTCAGTGCTTCCCGACGCGCACGACCGCAGCTTGGCCATGTACGCTAAAGCCGGCTCGGAGCGCCGCCGCTGCCTGTGCCGCCCGTCCAGCGACAGCGAGTCCAGCATGGACGAGGCGTCCTCCGCCGGCGCGGCCTGGCCGGCGCAGAGAAGGTCGGCCTCCTGCCTCCTGCCTCGAGCTCTCCCCAGCGGGTGTAGGCGGGTCCGGGCGCGGCGCGCATCCGAGTCGTTGTCTTGGTCGCCGTCGCTGAAGGTGAGGACCGAGTCCAGGCTGCCGGGTTTGGACCGCAGGTGCTGCCTGCCGCAGAGGCTCGGGGACCCGCCGCTGCTGTTGTCCAGCTCGTTCTCCAGACTGTCGTAGGACGAGTCCGTCAGGGGGTTCGCCCACGAGTCTGACCGACAAAACGAGTCAGCACAAAACCATGAAGGCCCGACACAAATCAACAGTGCGTGTTAGCACAAGACCTGGCGATGCTGCATGCACGTCAGTCTTAATCACTCCGCATGTGTGTGTATATACATGATATATACGTTATACAGCAGTGGAAGCAAGACGATACGAATTTGCAAATCTAATTTTAGCAAAACTCTTTAAAGACACAAAACCGATGGTTCTGCCACAAATCTTTAAACTGTTAATTAAAACCAATGCGTTTTCACAATCGCCGTGCGAAATATCCGGTTTCCCGTTTGGAGCTTGTAAGACGACATTTTAATGCCTTTTATGCCTCATTTGTAAATACGTGTAAAGCTGCCAGACCTGCTAATACGGTTGAGCGCTAAGACGGATGGATCCGTACCTGCTGCCTCCGCCTCCTCGCTGCTGAGGCGCCGCGGCGGGCCTCCGTACAGGGCGGGAGGCTCCTCGCCGATGATCTGCTGACAGTGTTCGATCATGAACTTCACCAGCTCGCAAACCTGCAGCAAGAACAGGCACGGCAGAGCGACGGCTGAGCTCCACGGGCGCAGGAGGGTCCGTAAGTATTTGGACAGTTGCACAGTTTGTGTCACGGTGTTGCCGTAAACGCATTAACACACACACACACACACACAAAAGACCAAAACTGACATTCAATTGGCTGTCCAACAGTTTCTGCTGCACATGAACTTGTTTAGAAGAGGAAGTAGAAGAATACAGGAAGTTCTCCTGATCCCAGACCAGCACTGATGAGTAAAGCTTTGGTTTCCACTCTGTTTTGCATGAACCTGGCTGAAGTAGATTTGAGTGTGTCGCCATGGCACCGGGTAACAGCCAAAGTTAACGATGGTCTAATCACGCCGCGTCAGCTGTTCAAAGATGTCGCGCGCCTCCTTTTACCTTCTTGGTGCCTTCGCCCTCCACCTCGGGGCTGCAGGGCGCTCCGGGGGGCCAGAGCATGCTGGGAGCGATGCACACCGCCAAATTGAAAGTGGTCATCTGGTTCTCGTGGGCGTTGCCCTGGATACCGTGCAGCATGGCCAGCAGGTAGCGCAGCAGCAGGGTATTGTCCTTGGGGATCCGGGCGATCATCCTGCAAGAGGAGAGGATCTGTGTGTCGACGTCGGGACGCAAACGCGTGGCGGCGGCGGGCGTCCCGGCCGGCGTCGCTCACCTCAGTACGTCCTGCACCTGCTCCTCTTCCTCGTCCTCCTCCTCCAGCGCCTCCATCCACTCCTCGTACAGCTCGGAGCACAGCAGGCTGCCCGGGAGGCTGCGCAAGAAGTCCTGACAACAAGCACATCGACCAATCAGGACGCCGCTGACTCACCGCCAAACGTCACGTGAATTGTTGCTTTGGGGAAACTTTTCACGACTCGGCGCATCGAAAGCGGCGGACGCTGGCCCGGGCGTGACGAAACCGGGGCGAGGCACGTTTTGAGCGCTCGTGCACATCGGCCAACCCCCCACCCCCGGTCATGCAGGCTGGATGATACCAGATTATAATCCAGATTACGCTGACAAAACCTATCTGGGCAGTTTGTCCTGCTAACGTGGCTCCGCAGCGTTTGTCACGCTGCAGGGCTGAGCCGGATGAGGCGGATTAAATATGAGCTTGCAGATGTGGGCCAATATACTAATGACACGGCAGCAGGTGCCGCCGCTCCCGCGTGCCGCTCGCTGGCGCACCTTAAACACGCCCGCGATGACGAAGACGTGGTCCCGCGTCAGAGGGAGCCGAGACCCGCCGGCGTCCAGGGAGTCTCGCAGCTCCCTCACGGTGCGAGCGCCCGCCGGGCGCCGGAAGATCCCCCGCGTCCAAGAGCCCTCGTGGTAGAGGAACGTCAGCATGTCCTGGCGATGCAGAGAGAGAGAGAGAGAGTGAGGGCGAGCGTCAGGGGGCGTGGTTAATCGGTTTATGGCAACAACAACAAAAAGCGAAGCGTGCATCACGACGCGCCGCTGCCGGGCGCGAAAAACACGTTTGTGAGCTCCTGCCTGCTTAAAAGCGAAGCGATTTGACCGGCCGGCGAATGCACACGTGGAGGCCCGCCGTCACGCGGCCGTTAATCTCCGCACGCGAGCAGTCGGGCAGCTGGACCCTTTTAACAACCTCAAAAAAAACGTCAGTAAAAGTCACGGCGGCGAGCGCTCACCATGACCGGCTGGGGCAGCGTTCCCTCCGCGCACACGGCGCTCAGCGGCTGGCCGAACAAGCGGCCGCGGGCGGCGCCCGCCAGCGCCAGCTCCAGGTGGGAGGAGGAGCCTCGCCAGAAGGCCCAGGTGATGAGCGAGCGCCTGCGCTTGAACGGCTTCTGAGAGAAATCTGATGGGGGTGCGAGAGGACATCTGCTCATGCAAAAGCCTGCGACGTCACCGGGCGCCGCCGACGCGCTGTTCGCGACCTCACCTGCCGGCACGTGCTGCGGCTGCGGCGCCTCCACGGGGCGGGGCCTCAGGATGAACTGGCACTGCTTGTCCGCCTGCACCGCCCTCTGCATGTCCGCGGGGGCAGCGGCGGCGTCCCTGCCGCCGCCTCCCTGAGTCAGCGCCGGCCTCACATGACTCATCTGGATGCTGAAGGGAAACTCATGACCTGAGACGGGGAGAGGGACGGGGAGGAGGCGGAGTCAAGCGCGGCTGCCCTGGAGGCGCCGTGTAGTTGCTATCAAACATCAATGACCGCACCAAAACATCTGCTCATGACCTTTCGCACTGCCAACAAGAGGCCCCAGTGTCTCTTGACAGTGTGTCACCTATGAGTCAGGACTCGGGGGTTAATGCCCCGAGGAGACGGCCGGGGACTACAACAGGATGCTTGTCGGGAGACAGACGCCGCTATTTTAGGACAAAGGCAGCTGCTCTATCGTTCCGATACTCTAATTTCGTTATCTAGTGACTTCTCGTCTCCATGACAACTTCCAGAAAAACCCCTTCAAATATTATTTTGGTCTGCTGAACGTTTGTGTGCGCGCGCGCGTGCGTGTGTGCCAAATCTGAACTGAACTCTGGTAACCGTTAGTAACCGAGGCTTAAGAGTTCCTGTCCACCTCCAGTCACTCGTCATGGTTGATGAGCCGGAACTGACCAATCCAGTCGGTTCTTCCTTCAATCTATCAATTTTATGACTGCTGCAAATCGCAAAATCGAGCCCGTAAAACAAACCATCAAATCCGATATGTTCCTCTAGTTGCTTTCCACAATCTCAGAAAGACCTTCAGATTGAAACCATGAAGATCAATTAGGAACCAAACTAAATTCTGGCTAGAAGCGCCGTCACGGCCAGAAGAGGCTCTGCGCTGAATCCGGTTTTGCTGGATTGGAGACGTGAAGGTCCAGAATCGAGCGTCGGGAAGCGGCTGCGACGCCGCCGGGTTCACTGACCTATCAGAGGGTAGGGGGCGTTGTCCCTCCTGGAGACGACCCACAGCTGGTAGTCTCTCACGTTCCCCTGAGCAGAAACAGAAGATGGAGTTTGGGTGAAATGAGAAACAGCTGCAAGGAGGCAAAGAGAAGCCCGAGCGGCGGCGGCGGCGGCGGCGGCAGCCCGGCCTCGCCGCGTCCAGGCCGTTTCCCCATCACATGCTGCTTGTGCAACCGGCGGACAGTCCAGAGGCGTCGCTGAAGAGACGAGCCCTTTGTTGGGTTCTTTTTCTGGCGGCGCCGGCGCTGCGTCAGCTGACGCCTGCTGCAGCAGCAGCCGCCGGCGCACGCGGAGCACCCGTGAAATTGGGGGACGTCTGAATCCGCCGCCGACCGCGAGGGGACACGCCGTGATCGGCCGGTCGTCGCTGCTGTTAATTCGCAAAAGTTTTAAAAAAATAAGGAATTATGTCCAAATATTTGCTGCTAGCTAAGTCTTCTCACGATACCCAGAACTTTTGGAGGAACCGCAGCCTCCCGTGTGTGTTTGCAGCCACCGCGAAGAACCGTAATTTCAAAAGAAGGACCTCTTCAGCAGGTTGCTGCTTGCTGAACCGCGAGCGACGCCGTGCACGACGACGCCGTCGTCGGCAGTCGCGGCGCGGAGACCGGCGCTTGTGGCGGTGCAAAACACCTTCTGGAGAGGGTCGTCGCTTCCTCTGACATAAAGTTGCGAGGTCAGAAAAGGCGGCAGCAGAAGCATGGCCGCTGCTGGAGGGGCGGATGCTCCTCGGAGACGGCGAGCGAGGGAACCACCGCAGGCACCGTCTCCAAATAGCCCCCCCCGACTCTCGCGACTGGCCACGAGTTCATAGACGAGCAACTCTGGTGTGTGTGTGTGTGTGTGTGTGTGTGCGCGCGATCACGAGTGTCAGTGCAGTTGGTTTTGCCTGCAGAGGGGAAACGGGCGTGTTGGTTTCATTACTCACTATGATGCCAAACTGCTGCAGAGCCAGTCGGACCACCTCATTGGTTGAATCCCAGTTGCTGACAGGAAGCGTCTTGGTCTAAGCGAAGAGAGACGGGTTGGGGGCGGGGGGGGGTGTTGAGGGGGGGGTTAGATGGCGTCATGAGGCCGTCAGGCGTTCGGTCACTGGACGTCGGTGAGAACGTACCACCGCAAACGTGTTGATCCCCTTCCCGTAGACCCTCAGAGGAATGGTCTTAGGCTCCTCCTCCTCCTTCTCCTCTCTTATCCGACTGCGGCGAAAAAAACAAACAAAAGGCGACATTAAAGACCCGCAAACGGCTCGCGTGGGCGGCGGCGTGAAGGCGGCGTTCACCTTTTGAGGAGCGACAGCCATCTTTCTTTCTGCTCGGCGGAGCTGAGGAGGAGAAACAGTCAGAGGACAAAAGACCTTAAGTTTCACCCTTAAGTATGAAGAGGACTTGTGCGTGTGTGTGTGTGTGTGTGGGTGTGTGTGCGTGTGTGTGCGTGTGTGTGCGTGCGTGCGTGCGTGTGCGCATGCTAACCTAAAAGTGGCGACACAGTTGCAGGTGGGCCAGCCCATGACGAAGCTCCTCTCGGGGTTGGTGCTCCCCTCACACACCTCCTCCATGCAGCTTGCCGTCCACATCTCACACACACACACCTGCACCTTCAGCTTGAAGTGGCTGGCTGACCTGGGAGCAAAAAAAAAAAAAAAAAAAGCATGAATCTAATTCGCCGCCAAAATGTTCCTCAACACACACACACACGCACACTTGTGCTTACTTTGCCTTGGCGACCACCAGGATGTCATTGAACAGGAAGAGGTGCCTGTCCTGCGTCTGCATGCCGGTCTTCAGCTGGGCGTGTCCGTGGAGGAGAAAGGACCTATCAGAGCCGCTCAGGAAGGACTGGACCAATGAGCAGGTCTCTGGGCACACGGGGACCAGGAAGCTCTCTCTGGAACGAGGAAGGGGGAGGGGGGGCGCTTTTGTGAGCGGCAAGGTAGCTTTCCCGTCTAAAATCACCACGAGGGAGGTTCCGTCAGAGCGCCGTCGTCGTGGTTGCCATCCGGCGGCCGCGTTAACGGCGCCCGTGCCTGATTGGCCGACTGACACCTGTCACGCCTCATGTCTACGCTCCTAACTCTGTCAGACGTCTTCTAAGTCATGTTTAGCAGAACGGTTGCTGGTTATTTAAACGCAGAAGAAGAACCAGCGCAAGAGCGCGGCCACGAGGACGCAGCGTTTCCCGTCCGCGGGGCCGGTTGAACTCTTGACTTCTCGCATAATGTGCACATAAAAACCTTTTCCACCAATTTCGCCTTCTGCCATTTTTTCCCCCCTTAATTAATATTTTCACTGCTGGAATTTCGTCCCTGGAACGACTCGACTTCTCCTGCGAGCCGATTGGCCGCCGATCAGCCGAGTTAAAATGTTCTGACCCGATCCTCTAAACTGCAGCAGGTCCACTGAGCTAAAAGGCTGGAAAGACGGCAGCTTACGTTCCCACGGAAACAAACAAAAAAAAAAAGTCCACACCTATTAACGGTCCAAAAAGGGATTATCTAACCATTAAACTCTACTACTAAAGTACTAAACTCTGGCGTGTGATTGGCCGGTGGGCCTGCAGCGGCGGCGGCTCTTTAACCGGGTTACGTCTTCTTCACTTTCTCCGTCCATATGGTCAAAGGCAAAGCTATAAATAGCCGCTGATCCTCTGATAAGTCTGGCCAGACCGGGATTAACCAGCCCGCCGCGTTCAACTCCTCGCTAAAGCTTGCAGCTGCGGCGCGCAGCAGCGTGCGTCCCTGCGTGTGTGTGCGTGTGTGTGTGTGCGTGTCAGCGTAAGAACACGGTGGGACTGTTGCCTCCGATAAACATCTGCTCGCCATCGTTTATATCCGTCAGCTGATCCGTCTTTAGCGCTCGGGTCCTTTGGTTCCCGGGGCGCCGCTACGGAGCCTGAAGCAGACATTTATATCCACGCAGGGGCAGATTTAATGTGAGGATGGCTTAATCTGATGCACCTGCAGCTTTTAGGAGCCACTCGGGGGCCAAAACGCCGAGCGCCCCTGCTGCCACAGCATCGCATCTCTGAGATCTAACTGCTGACAGCACAGGGGGGGGCATTCGGTATTGTGGGGGGGGGGCACCGGGCTCTAAGCGACGTCTCACTCTGCTGGGTTTGAGGGGAACTAAAGTTTCTTATTGCACAATCGGCGAGGCTTCTTGAATGGAGACAAAAAACCAGCACAGCCTGACGCAAACGGAAAATAAATATCGTTCAAAAAAAAAAAAAAAGTAAAGATTTGAGTCATGAAGAGGAACCCAAAGCCAATAAGCAAACGAGACGGCGTAGTAATCTAATAATTGATCCTCTTAATTTTCGAATCGTTTTTTTCCATCCATGCTTTTTTTTGTCCTTTCCTGTTGTTCAGAGACGGCGCGTGCGCGCTTCCGACTCCGAGCCGCTGACCCGCGCCCGCGGCGGCAATTTACAGGCTGAAACCTCCAGAAGTCGCCTGGACCCGACGCGAAACTGCGGGGAGGAGCGGCGGCGTTCTTTCCCTGCTCTCATCTGTTGGAAATTAAAAGATTGAATTAAGACAAATTAAATCTGCATTTAAAGTTCTAATCTAATCTGGGCCTCGTGTGAGTGGCTGAGCCTGGTTGCCGCGGGTCTGATGACCGGGCCCTGCACGCGGGGGACGACCGCGGCGCTTCCTGCTGCGCCGTCCACCGCCTGGACCACCCCGCGCCGGGGCTTACGTGACGCCGCCATAGCCGCCATAGCCGACCTCACCTGGAGAGAGTCTTGGACCGGGTCAGAGCCTTGCTGATGACCAGCGACGGGGCGGACTGGCGCCGGTAACTCTGAGACTTCATCCGCTGAAACAAAGATAAGTTGAGTGTTATCGGACCGATGAAGATCTGGCAAGAGCGAAACTCACCTAATCTATAATCAGGGTCTCGGAGTCTCTGCAGCAGCGATCAGGAAACGGAGCTGCGATATCGAGGCCCCGCCCACCTCAGCCACGAGTAATCAGTCGCCATTTAAAACTCGTTTTTTACAGTTTAAAACAGACAGTGACTTCCACACTTCTCTGCTACTTCCTGTACTCGGAGCAGCTGTCAATCACAAAGCCACGCCCCCCCAATCATAATTAATTACAACTAAATATTTATGACGAAAATGAACACTTAACATAAACTACCTCCAATGACAGAAACCAACTTTTGAGAGAAGGAAAAAAAATTACATAACGACAACTTTGAATTTTAGTTTGTCCCAAGTCCCGCCCACTAACATGTGGGAGGCGGGGCTTATCACCTACACTGAGCGGCGTGATAAGGTTCCTCTACTCAGTTTTCTAGCGCGAGGACGCATCACAAGTTTGTCACGGGTCGCAGGAAATGCTGCAGACTTTCCCGCCATCGCATCACCCCGGGCGGGGGGCCCCCGTGCAGCCAATGGGAGCGGCTGCTCTTTGGAATGACCTGTGATTGGCTTAAGTCCTAAAGCCTTGAAAACGGAGGTGAGAGGAAGTGCAGAGGTCGAGCTTCCTCTCAGGTCACCGACGAAACCCTCGCGCACCTCCTCTTTAATCACACCGGCGGCAGAATTTCAA
Source organism: Dactylopterus volitans (assembly GCA_901007715.1). Classification (NCBI taxonomy): domain Eukaryota; kingdom Metazoa; phylum Chordata; class Actinopteri; order Syngnathiformes; family Dactylopteridae; genus Dactylopterus; species Dactylopterus volitans. The sequence goes on from CAAKHG010031913.1 coordinate 17,196, forward strand.
ACGCGGGGGGACATCTGAGCGGGAGGGTTAAGCAGATGACGGCCTGTTATGGGATGTTCTGCCCTCAACCCGGCGCCGTCGCCGCGACGACCCTGACACACTTCTCCGGGGAAAGGCCCGGGGACTCACCCTCCCAGGGGTCCCGAGGTTCCATCCCGGCATGTTCTGGATGTTAAACGCGCCGCCCGCATACGGAGGCGCTATTATTTATATCCCCATTTCCACCATGAGGTCCATTAAAGTTGCACTTAATCTAATTGCGGCGGGATTAGCGGGGTGACAAGCGGCCATTACACAACGCGCCGCTCCAGATTAGCACACTGTCCCTGTGAACGGGCGGCGTGGACTCGCTCCAGCAGGACACGGCGTCTCTTATTCATTTAATTTTTTTTTTCTTTTTTTGTCTGCTAAATTCACTCCAGCACAGAGCTTTGGCAAACTTTAAGGATTTTTTTTTTTTTTTTTTTTTTTTTAAGTTTCCAATGAAGTTTTTATGCTGCGGAGGTTGGATATGTGGCGCCCTGCAAATCTGAGCCATAAATAACATCACAATTATTATATTACACACTAATATTTCACATGACTCTCCATTTCCATTGTGCAGAAGTGTACAAACACCATGTTGCTGAGAAACACCACGACGCTAATCATCATCATCATCGTCGTCATCGTCATCACATCATCGTCATCATCATTGGCTGCATAAACAGTGAAGCTTTGTGCCACATGCTACCGCTAACGCGCTCGCTAGCATGCGGCAGAACGAGACAAATCACTTAAAGGTTAGAAAATCGGCATCAAACGCAGAGGACGCGTTAGACGCAGATCCCGCCCCTTCCTCCCGAGCAGCCAATCGTGGCGTGGAAAAGGTACCAAGTCAATCTTGTCGCTGCTGTGCTTTTGAGAATTTTTTTCCTTTTTTTTTTTTTAAAACGGATTCGACCGGCGGTTCTGTTCGCTCGTTGAGTCAGAACACAGAGGCGCCAACCAAGATGGCGGCAGGGGGTCCAGACCTGCTTTAAAGCAGCATCTCGCTAATCAGCGCAAAACTGAAAGCTGATTTTTTTTTATCATGCTGATCTTCAAGTGCTCGTTGTTTTTAATCAGTCATTTCATGCTTATTCAGAGAAGTGGGGGCGTGGCTTCATGACTGACAGCAGCTCTGTAACTGTAACAATTATTGTGTCTCAAACTATCTCAAACTATAAAGATGAGGTGTTTTTTTTGTTTGTTTTTTTTAGCAATAAATGATCATTTGCGATCCAGTTGTGTGGAACCTTGATATGACGACTCCATTTATTTATTTATTTCAATTTTTTTCTGGTAAATTCACTCCAGCACAGAGCTTTGGCAAACTTTTAGGATTTTTTTTTTTTTCTTTTAAGTTTCCAATGAAGTTTTTATGCTGAGGAGGTTGGATTTCTGGCGCCCTGCAAATCAGGTTGTAAACGCGAGCGAGTCCAGGATGGAAAAAAAAAAAAAAATCATTATTATTTCCTGATGGCAGAATCGGGTTCCGATCGATTGGATCACGAGATCAAGATGGCGCCGTCCTCACGCGGGAATACGGGCTTCAATTCTCCAGACGCATCTCACCCAGATTACACGCAGCTCGTGGCTGAATCTGCGCAGAAAGACGTCGCGCTGTCGATCTCAATCTTGAGCGCGGGCCGAGGTGGCCGGCGTCGCAGCGACCGACTGCGCCTGCAGACGTGAGCGCATCAGTCAGGCCGCTCGGCCGGCGCGCACGTCCACACATTTCTGACATGTCTCAGTGTAACATTATTGATTTAAGCGGGTCGCGGGGCGGTGAAACATTCCTGGCGCTCCGGGGCCACGACGCCGCAGGATCAGCTTCCGCTCCTAAAAATATACACCCACGCGGTGATGCGGATTCCCTGGCGGGAAACGTTCGCGTCAACCGACGGGCGGGTGGCAAAACCGCAGACGGCTGCACCGCCAGGCAGTCCAGGAGGACGCAGGTGGAGTTTAAGACTGTCAGACTGTCGTCCAGAGGACAGCAGCAGCAGCGGCGCTACAGGAGCCGGAGAATGCCGCAAGGAGTCGGCCGGAAAATAAGCGATTACTGAAAATAGCCGAGTCATGTTCTGATCCAGGCTCGGAGCGCAGGGCGAATCGGCTGAGCTGCTGTCCGGACCCCAGCCCGGGATCCATGACAACAAACGAGCGGATCCATCAGCTCTTCCCAAACTGTGTGTGATTAACAGCGGGATCAAAGGACTGCTGCCTGACTGCAGCGGCACCTCGGTTTGTTCATCTGATGCGCAAACGGGCCACCGGCATCAAGGTCGAAGCCTGCAGAGACACCGCCGCTCTGATCTGTCCAACATTCAATCAAAACAAGGTTAAATTGAAAGAAATAAAATAGAATGGCCGGGGACCGAAACTCCCGCCGAAGCAGCAGGACGCTGCCGCGTGATTGGCTCAAGCCGGCCGTGATGTCACGTCGACGTCAGAAGATGCAAAACTTGCAAGCCGATATTTCGGAGGCCGCATTCTTCAGGTGCATGAAAACATTCAACGCTTCATAACTCAAAATATGATAGTAGATGTCCTCCTTTGCCGGGAGGCCTCAGGAGACTAATAATAACTAAACATTGATGGCGGTGTGGATGTGAATCGGTTGCAGCTGAAATTAAGATACTGGAAAAACACTTAAACTGATTATCAGAACACTTATTGACCGTTCCGGCTCTCACGTGGTCATAAACGCGCTCATTGGGACTCGATGCTGCTCATTAACGGTTTAATTGGGTCACATTGCGGCACCGAGCTTAATGGCCCGCTGACACGGACGCGCCGCCGCCGCCGCTGCTGAGGCGCGTTTTCGGATTCACAAACGCTCGCAAGCGGCTAACCGGGGCTTCGCGGGGGCGGCGGGTCGATATTTGGATCGATATTGTCTTCCATTTAACGTTTTTTTTTTCATTTAACCGCCGCACAGAAACTTCCAGTTAACCTGCCGAGTGAAATATGAACCGCATCTTCATCCTCACGAGCAAAAACGCGTTTTTCATCACTATGAAAGAGCTACAAATCATCAACGACTTATTAGCTATGATAGTAATAAAAAAAAAAAAAAAGCACAGGTTCGGAGACGCGTTAAAGTTGATTCCATAGCAGAAAACAAGCGATTCGTGCTTCGTCGTGTCGCGCGTAACCGGACGCGATGACCCGCGGGAGGCAGCGGGGACTGACCCGTCTGTTGTCGGGCAGCGCGGCGCCTCCGCCGGGGCTCCGCTGCCGCTGCTGCCGCTGCTGCTGCTGCTCCTGGTGCTGCGGGGACATGGCGGCCATCCAGCCGCGGCTCAGCGTGCCGCCGCCCGCAGGAGCGACCGCCGCCTCCGGAGGACACCGAGCATCTGTGCGCCACTGGCGGGAGCGCGAGGAGCGTCGGCGGGGGCCCGGGACGCGCCGAGGACGCGCCGCGTCTGGATTAACATGCTCGGCGCAACTTTACGCGCGGGGGCGCAGGCGGCGCTAATACGCCGCCCAAATGGGGCCCGGCTATTTATAAGGGGAGCCGCGGCGCACGGCCACGCCGCATCCATGACAACGAACACCCGCACACGCAGCGCAAGAACGTTAACGCCACACCGAGTGACGTCATCACCGATGGACAATTCTCCCATGTTCAAGCGTTTAAGCGTCAAATCACATGAAAAGGGAGATTTAAATTAAAAGAATCTGATCCCCAACCTAGTTTAAATAGTTTTTTTTTTTAATCTCCACTGTCTGATTGTTTTACAGATTTAAGCAGCAAAACTATTTTTATTTCAAAAAAAAAAAGCACCTGGTGCATCATGGGTTCCCGCGCTTCCACACGTGCTCCTCCCAGCTCCTCCTGTTGTTTCATCTACTAGTAACTTTTTTTTTTCCTCCTGGTTTTACAAGATGTTTCACGAACTCTGTCCTCGTCCATTCCGCTGACTTCATGAAACAGACCAGCGGGTTATTCCTCCGTTATTGGCTCGTAAAACGTTTTGTTCAACCTCTCCGGTCGAGTCCAAACCGATTAAAAGCGACTGCATGTTTATCTGTCGGGATTTTTTTTTTTCTTCCTCTTAAGCAAAACCAACATTTGTTCTCATGTGGCCTCTTGAACCTCAAATATTTAATTTTAGCTTTGTTTCTGTCACCATAAAAGTGGCCTTCAGGCCTCTTTTTTCCCGGCGTGCGTGTGTGTGAATAGTTTCCTACATTGTATAAATCAAAAGTTAAAACTGCTTATTTGTTAAACATGCTGGCAGAGACACTCGCAAAGTGAATTCTGGGAAGGTTTTTTTTCCGTTTCAAGTTCATCCGTGTTATCAGACTGTGGCGTCTCTGGTGAACGGCGGGGGGACGGGAGTTTGGGGAACTTTATCACAGAGGAAGAAAACAAAAAAAAAGAAAGAAAGACACCCACCTACCCCCGACCCCCCCAAAAAAAAATCGATCTTAAGTGGGCCACAAACTGGGCCAAAGAAGAACCAGGCCAGCAAGTGAAGAACGGGGTGTCTTCATTCCCCAGATTGGCCACAATCAGCCCCGTTAAAAGTGGATCACCTCAGTTATTACTTTCCCTGCTGTTGATAATGAGCAGCCTTGGGCATGACAAAGAAAAGAACCCCCCCCACACCCCACATTCACACCCCCACACACACACCCCTCCCTCGCTGATTCCCACAATTCCCGCCTCAAAGATGCCGACGCTCGGAGGGAGACGCTCATCGATGCCGCGCGTCAACGCGCCCTCACTGAGACCCATCCCAGGTCGGCTTAATTCGGACACACTTGGGACGCGGCTGCAGGACTTGTGAGTTGTGTTTTTGATCCACGAAGATGAAAAGCTTGTCTAACCAAAAAAAAAACAAAAAAACAAAAACAGGGACGAGTTTGTCTCCATTTCCTGCTGATTTTTTAGGGCTTTTGTGCAAAAAAGACCCCCAAAAACAACAGAGCTCAGGTCATTTTTACTGACTTTAAAGCCACAAACAGGAACTGTGTGTGTGGGCGTGTGTGTGTGTGTGTGTGTGTGTGTGGGTGAGTGTGTGTGAGACTGCTACACAGTGCAGACCAAAAAAAAAACATTTCTGAATGAGAGTGAGGACATTTTTAGACGGTGAGGACCCTTTCACTCAGCTCCATGAGGGACACTTTTAAAGGCGGTTTTGAGGGCGGAGCTAAAACGTCTTTACACGCCCACTTGTGGGGGTTGTTTTTGTTTTGCTTTTTTTGTCGCCCAAAATTGCTGCAAGTTTTAAAAATAAATATGACCTCATGCTGCGTTAACGGCGTTCTTACAGAGACAATGAAACTTCTGTCCCCGTGATCTGCGTTTTTAGCACTTGGCCAAAGTGTTCAGAGGTTCGCCGTGTGTGTGTGTGTGTGTGTTTGTGTATGTGTGTGTGTATGTGTGTCCCTACCTCAGACATACCGCTTGCTGACGCTCAGGATCCGTGGGCTTGTGGAAACCCCCCCGCCCCCCTAACGTGTGCTTCCGTCATGGCTGCGTCACGCCGACGTTCTGAAAAAAAAAAAAAGCACACGTGAGTGATGTGATGGAGACGCTTCCACAGATCCTCTATCAGCGGACGACGCTCTCCTCGCTCTCATTTTCAGGCCCGGAGGGACCCGAGCGGTTAAAGATCCACAAAAATCACCTTCACTGCTTGACGCCTCCATTTTATTGAGAATTTTTGGAATAAAAGAAGAAAAAAACAAAACAAAACAACATTGGACTTCGTGTGCAAGGCTTTTTGTTTTTTGTTTAAACTGCCCCCCCCCCCGGCCCCCCAACCCTAAAAAAAAAAAATGTAAGGGGAACGCCCAAACCTCCTGCTTCGTTAATAAATAAATAAAATATAAAGTAAAAATCCCAAATTCCCCTCCCTCACCCTCCGGCTTCTATCCTGCCGCTGCATCTTACAGATGAAGAGGATGTCACTTTATTTCTTGCCAATAGTTCACAGGGAGGTCTGAGGTTCGGACTGCTGATCAGACTGTTAGGAGACGGTTGATTTACCTGTTGCCACGGTGATTCATTGCGTCGGTGCTGCATTGAGCCCCCCCCCCCCCCCCCCCCCCCCCCCCCCCCCCCCCCCCACCCCCCCTTCCCCTCCACCC
>CAAKHG010031917.1:0-11976 GCA_901007715.1 Dactylopterus volitans
ACATGAAAGCAGGGAGAGAGGAGGGAAAAAAAACAAACGGCAGAGACTGCTGTGTGTGCGTGTGTGTGCATGTGTGTGTGTGTTTGTGCGTGTACGTGTGTGTGCGTGTGTGTGTGCGTCTGTGTGTGCATGTGTGTGTGCATGTGTGTTTGTGCATGTGTGTGTGTGTTTGTGTGTGTGTTTGTGTGCATGTGTGTGTGCGTGTGTGTGTGTGTGTGTGTGTGTGCGCGTGCGTGTGTGTGTGTGTGTGTGTGTGTGTGTGTGTGTGTGTGTGTGTGTGTGTGTGTGTGTGTGTGTGTGTGTGTGTGTGTGTGTGTGTGTGTGTGTGTGTGTGCTGGAATGTAAATGACACTGTTACCAGGAAGGAGAGCCTTTGATGTGGTTTTCCTCCGTCTGCAGGTATTTCTGCCGCGTTTATGAGCCTGTTGCAGCATTGTAGCAGCTCTGCTCGGAATCAGCTTCACACACACACACACGCACACACAGACACATACACACACACACACACACACACACAAATTACACGAATTACATACACATCACTGGCAGGCACAGTGGTGGGCGGAGCCTCGTTCTTGCAGGGGCTCCTGCATGTGAAATCCACAGGAGGAACACAGCGCTCAGGCGGCCATGCTTACCATCATTACCATGGTTACCATCATTATCATGGTTACCATCATTATCATGGTTACCATAGTCACAACTGCTTGCCATGATGTCACACAGATGGATGACAGGTCGGATCATGATTCCAACATTTAGACATTTGTCTTTCAAAAGTGCTTGACTTCATGCTTTGTGAAGCCACAATGACCTTTGACCCCTGACCTCCAAAGTCCAATCATCTCCTTGCCGAGCCTGAGTTGACATTTGACATTTGAAGAATTAACCTCTCAAAATATCCACAAGCACAAGAAGCTGCCGAGCCACCGCGGCTGCGCCCTCGGCCAGTAAAACACGCGAATCAAAGTCGAGGACTGTGATTGCTTTTGGTCATCGAGCGCGGCGCCGTGACGGGGCGGCGCCGTGACGGGGCGGCGCCGTGACGGGGCGGCGCCGTGACGGGGCGGCGCCGTGACGGGGCGGCGCTGAGGGCTCGATCCACTTAGTCAAGAAAAGTGAGGAGCGCGACGTTTGCGCGTGAATTTGTGGATCTTCAGCAGGCTCAGCGGCCGCGTTCAGACACTCGTATTCTTTGCCTGCAGGCGTTAAGTGCACCCTTCTCGCCGCCTGTCAGGCCTGTGAAGCCCGTCCCGGTGGTCAGGGGGAGACGACCGTGACTAACCACGGACTCACCGCCGCCGCAGACCACAACAGCCATGACAGGTCATGAAAAGTCTCTCTAAGGAAATGAGAGCTGCCAGCATGTTTGTGCAGCTGAACTTTAACTGCTGCCAGCGCAGAAGGGAAGTGACGAACCTGCGAGATCCTGCACGAGGCGGTCGGGTCCAGATGGGTGTACGTCTCCAAGGCAACAGGATCAATCATCTGAATGACCAAGAGGCCAGTCAGAAGATATGAGAGAGAACAAACATGAGAATCAGCTGAGTATGTGCACACTTAGCAGGGATTATGTTACACGAATATTAATATTACAGAGGTAAAGATGCTGAGCATCAAAGAAAGAACCAAAAATGTCAGAGATACACTTCAAGTGAAATGACAAATAGCGCGCAGCACCAGCTATTCCAGGCTCGCCACGAACATTCTCAAGCTCGTCTGTTTCAACCCCTGGCTTGACGCTAGCATCCCCAGGCGAACCACTAGCACTCCTCATACTAGCAACTAACATTCTCAAGCTAGACACTCACTAACCCTAACCCTAGCCCTATCGCTGAAGTAGCCACGAGTGTTCTCGTTACCCTCTAGCATCCGAAGGCTAGCAATTGACAATCTCAAGCTAGCTGCTAACATTCTCAAGCTAGTCACTAGCATTGTCGAACTACCCATTAGCATCCTCTGGGTAGCCTCTAATATCCCCAGGTTAACCTCTCCAGTCTTATTGGAGCTCCCAGGCTAACTACTAGCATTCCTGTGCTAACTGCTACCACCCCCCAGGCTCCCTCTTCTGGAGCTCCCCGTGCATCGCGTTCTTTTGGCTGCTTCCTCCCGTCTTCTCCACCAGCAGCGTTTCACACTCAGACTTGTTTCCAGGTGACGCAGCGCCGAGCCAAACCGGAGCTGAACGTCAGGCAGCCCTGATGAGCTGCTGACAGGCGGTGACGACAGACGCTCGACCCATTTAACTGCTAATTGCTGGGACGTGAAAGACGAGAACAAACTGCTCTGGGTTGAAGCTGATGACTTGAAAGCAGTCTGGAAGGGCGTCTTGAGAACGCAGACCTCTGCTAGCATCTATGGAATGTTTCCCTGGGAAAATGTCTCCAATATTTAAAGGCTTCTCTTGAGGCCCAGGCTCCGCCCCTCTCCCATCGGCCTGCCAACAGACAACATGACGTGACCAGGTGCTTCCGTTTGATAGGTTGTCAGGTTTTATTTCTTCCAGATGGCTTGTGGGTGAAGACCCACCCTGGTTATCGCCATAAACAGATTTCATTACATCCCTCAGATCCGCTAAACAGGAGGCGAACAACGCTCGCCGCTCCGATTACAATGTTCAGCTTTAATGGAGATAAATATCATCAACAGTGTCGCCCTGCAAACATCAAACACTTTCACCCGAGCGCTCAGCAATTACCGTCTGTGGCGGTTTGAGTCGGGCGTGTTTGTGGCGCTCGCGGGACAAAGGCGTCTTTATGGAGCAGGAATGAATCACATGTGATTATTACCTGCTCAGGTGAGGCTGCAGGGAGTTCATGTTTGCCTCTCTGGCTGATGATGATTTCCTGAAAGGAAACAAGCCCAGCATGCTGCGACGTGTCGGCCAGGAGACGCTGGCCAGGATCCAGTCTTCAGCATTTGGAATAAAATGATCTAGCTGCTTCTGAAATGCACTTTTCATTCATTTATTCTATTGATTATCTTTGGTTGCAGTGATAATGGGATGGTGCGGGAAAAAAAGGATGAGATAAAAAGTCAACCACCACAACGATAGCTAACATCGCCAGCTTTATGCGATGCTATGCTAAGTCATGAACATTTCCTGAACACACAAATGAAACAACTTTGTTGTTTGAATCTGAAAAAAAAACAGCAACATGTATTTGTGAACCCAGATTTACTCCCTTGCCTTGGCAACATTTAATCTGACGTTAAGGTGTCCCCGATAAAACAGCAAACTATGGTGGCTAATCTGCTAGATCCTTGGAATCAGAGGATGATGCTAGCGTCCTCCTTGGAACTGGCACTAGTGTCTTCTTTGGATGCATCTTCAGATAATAGGGACCTCCTTGGACCTGGGGCTAGCATCTTCCTCAGGTGTGTTCTCATCAGATGCGGTGCTAGTGGCTTTCTTAGATGAAACGCCAACATTCTCCTGAGTTGCGGCACTGGTGTCTTCGTGGATATGGCGCTAGTGTCCTCCTTGGTTGTGGCACAAGCATTCTCCTCTGATGCGAAACTAGCGTTCTCCTCAGAAGCGGTGCTTGGATGTGGCACTAGCATCTTCTTTGGATGCATTGCTAGCCTTCTCCTCAGAGGCAGCGCTAGTGTCTTCCTTGGATTTGGAGCTAGCATAATTCTCAGGCATGGTGCTAGTGTCCTCTTCAGATCCGGTGCTAGAAGGAGTTCCAACTGTCCCGATGATGTCCTAAGACGGTTCCAGAAGCCTCGGTCGTAGAACCTGAGTGCCTGTATGAGTTCGGTGGAATGCTCTTTGTCTGACTTGAGGACAATGATGAGATCTTCATCACTGGATGATGGTGGATCCAGGAAGTTTGAGTTGATGTGAACTAACTGGTGCCTCAGTGTGACTGCTTCTTGGACGATGTTCTTGCAGATGAGTATATTGCATTGTCATGTCAGTTACTGACATGACAAAGGCTTTTTCACACCTGGAAGCAGCTGGGAAGAGCTGGTATTTGGTATCTTGGGATGTCCAGCACAGTGGTGGGTTCTGCAGCTTCCTACCAAACCTCGGAGGTGTCCTATGTGAACGACCCGCCATCACGGGTTGATGGTGCCTGAACACATCAGACAGGAAATTCCCACCCCATCATGGTACAGCTAACCAGCTGCCAGCTGGTGTCTGTGTCGTATGGTAACAGCCGGGACATCCAGCAGAAATGTAAACTTGGCTTGGAACAAGTGTGTTGTGTGTAGCAACAAAGGCCCAATACCGCCCTCTACCACTGATTAATATCGATATCAAAATCCTTTCTAAAAATCCTCTCTTGCTTTTAGATTGGAGTAAATAACTCCATCTGTAATCCTTAATGACCAAACAGGCTTCATCCAAGGCCGTCATTCCAAAAAAAAAAAACATGAGAAGATTCTTTGATGCTATCATGTATTTAATCAATACATCACAGCGCAATAACACCGAAGCAATTGCTGTCTCACTCCATGCTGAAAAAACCTGTTAAAATGAAAATTTTACCACAGATCAACTACTTATTTTCCATGATTCCTTTCAAGCCCACAGCAAAGTGGTTCCTTAAACTAGACTCTGCTATTACAAAATTTTATTCAAAGAATAATAAAACAAAACTTAGCCTATCCACCCTTCAAAAAATTAACTGGAAGGTGGCTTGGATGCAGCGAATTTCAGGAATTACTACCTGGCGAATCAACTGCAATATGTAATTAAATGGATGAAACCAAACACAGATTACAAGCCTTGGCTAGAACTCCAACAGGTAGACTGTAGCAACATCAAAATCTCTGATCTCCCCTTCATTACTACAACCCTGAAGAGACATAACTGCTTCAAAAACCCTATGATTGCCTCCACGCTCTCTGCTTGGTGGGAAACCCGAGAGGCCGCAGGTTCCCAGCTGGAACTGTCATGTCCGCACTTATTTTGACACTTTCTGATTAGTCCTTCCGGTTTTATTTTGATAGTCACTCACCTTCACTTCCGGTCACTGTCTCGTCTCACCTGTTCCCTGATTGTTCCTACCACCTGTTCCCCATCAGCCTCGTTACCCTTGTGTATTTTACCCCGTGTGTCTCACTGTCTCGTCGCCAGTTTGTTGATGTTTCTAGCTCAAGTTCCAGCACTCTTTCATAGTCACAGATCGCTCGTGTACCAAGTTTGCCTGTTTTCTCGACCCTGCCTTTTGCCTCATGTTTTTGAAACCTCTGCTTGATTGGATTGATTCTCTGTGTACCGAAACCTGGACTGGTAATAAACCTCCCCTTTTGTCTGAAACCTACTCCATGTTGTGTACTTGTGTCCTCCTGTTTCTGTGCTTCTGTGAGTTCATGACAGGAACCATGTATGCTCTCTCCGATCTGGCACAACCCAGACTTCGCAAATAACGAAGTTCCCCTTCATCTAAGCACCTGAGAAGGGAACAGAAAGGAATCACTCACCTCCACCAGCTCTTTCAGAATAACTCACTTTTGAAACACATTGATTTATTTGAAATCTTTGAAATAAAAATGGAAACTTTCTCCAGTGCTTACAGGTGATAAGGACAATTTTAAAAATTCCAACGTTCCAGAATACCACAAAACCCTCAGAATTTGTCAGTTTGATCACAAAGCTTGCCCTAGAAAAGAAGAAAAACCTTTCTCAAATTTACAAGTTCATCTCGAGTACCAATTCTATGCATCTACCAATCTCAAATTGGGAATCCGATCTGTCCTTGTCTGCCAACCTCCACTTCTGGACACAGATTTGCCAAGATACATTCAAAATGACCAAAAATTCAAATCTACAAAGGATTCAGTTCGAAGTACTGCACAGATCCCATTTAACCCAACACAGGATGCATAGAATGGGTTTCTCTAACTCTGACATATGCGCCCAATGTACCCAGAACACACAAGACACTTATCTCCGTGCTTTCTGGCGCTGTTCCCTGGTGCAGCACTTCTGGTCAACAGGAACAAGAAAAATCTCCTCCAATCTCCTTGGCCGGGGTGCTCTGTCCGGTCCGCCTGGTGGGGTGGGGATTAGTGGGGGTGGCACCGTTGGGTGGGGGGTGGTCGGTGGGGGTTTGTTCATCGTAGTCCCGGGTGTCAGGGGCCCGGGATCCGGGGGCCCCATGGCCACGCTCCGGTGTGCGCTCGCACCGCACTTGTGGTGGTTCACTGGGTTTGGTCCCTCATGGGCTCCTGCATGCTGGGGCACAGGCCCGAGAAGCCTGGACTCCCGACCTGACTCTGAGTCCTGGTGACGGTCTTGCTCAAACTTAGTGAATGTCCACATGCATGTAAGGCTCCACATGCCAGCCCTGGCCAGATCACCTCAAAAGGAATTGATGAATCCGGAAAAAATAGTGGGCTGAACTGCTCTTTAACTCTTTCACGAGGTTCCTCCCATCTTCAGCTTGACACCTTTCGATGGGAAATCTTCACTTATCAGGACACCACCCGCCAAAAACAAGTAAACACTGAATACCTTTGCAAACCCCCCCGCCCCCCGCTCCTGTGGTGCAGCACACAAATCAACAAACTAGCTTCCACGGAGGGACGGTGATGGTCACACACACACTGAAAATAATTTATTGCTAAGCAAGAAGACACATGCATGAATCTCATAAAAAGTTGCCACTCTTTGTGGTGTTAAACTATGATGACAAATGCAGACAAAAAAAATGCACGCAAAGAGCAAGAAACAGACATCTTTAATAAACCCATTCATGAGGACATCTTCATTCTGCCTGAGTCTTTCCTTCATAACATGAACCTGATTGTCTCCTTGCAATGGTAGTTTGCTGAGAAGCACTGACACAGGTGGCGGCGCCACCCTGGGAGGTCGGCTCTCCTCCGCTTCTGGACTTTGACCTGCTTGTGTGTTTGGACCGGTTCTCATGAATTTTTCAGCCTCTTCTGCCGCTTCAGCAAGTCGAGCAGAAACTTGAGTCGCATCAACGCCAGGTCTGGTTTGCTGCTGATGGGCCCAGCGTGGGCATACCTGCAGGGGTGTCGCTGATTGGGTTCCACTCAAGCGCAAATGTTTGAAATCACATAAACGCATAAAATGTGGCAGTAAAACTTGCGTCTGTTCCTCTGCTGCAGGCTTCGGTTCTCACTGCGCCGACACGTCGATGAAATTCAGCGCAACAGTGCCCTGCAATTACCACTTTAGTCAGCAGGGGTTGCTGGTGCTCAGCAAAACCACATATCACAGCTTTAAATGATGCATTATATGTCTCATGTGGTCGCAATTTGACTTAATCAGAGTCAGCTGTGGTCAGTGACTCGCTAACATCCGTGCTCGCATCTCATGTATGTATATGACTGTCTTGTCCGGATGCACATGCGGCCTGAAGCCTCCGTCTGGTGACACCGAGCGACGGCGTGGAAACCGCCTCCATGTTTGGACATGCAGACTCTCAGATGCGCGTCCAGTCACAGTGTTGGTGATGTCGCTCGTGAAGCGTTGGCGCCTCATCAGATGAGTCACGGAGAATTCCCACCGCCACAAACGTCTGACATGGCGAGGATCCCGGCGAGCTCCAGGTTCTCCAGCAGGCACCAGATCAAAGCTGCAGTTCTAAACCAGAACTTTATTAGCACTCACACTCAGAACAAGTGAAAGACGAAGAGAAGGAAGACAAGAGAGAAGAAAGAAAGTAGGAGAAGTAAGAACAAAGAACAGAGGAAAGTAACGAAAGAGGAAAGAAGGATGCAAGTGAAAACAAAGGAAACGAAGGGGTCGAGTAAGAAATGAATGAGATGCAAGAAAATAATGAATAAAAGAATGCGTGAAGGGAGGAAACAAAGGAGGAAGCAACAAAACACAAACCAAGAATAAAATCAAGGACAGATGCTTGGATGACGGGAGGAGAGCAGGTAAGAAAGTGAAAAAGGAAAGAAGTCGAGAAGGAAGGAAAGAAGGGAGGAAGGAAGGAAGAAAAGTCAAAAGAGGACGGCGCGCGAGTGGCACGCTTCAAGAAACATGGAAAGATGGCGAGTGACGTTTGCAAATTCCCCAGCCGGATTCGTTTGTCATGTGGCTGTTTTGGATTCGAGGCGATCCGACTGGTCAAAGCGTCTCCGGCGTTTACAAATGTCGGACTTTGACTCCACACGTTTCCCATCATGCAACTGGGGGACACTGTCCCGCCGTTGGTGTCACACTGGAGTCCAGCTGATTTGTTGATTAGTCAGGTATTGATAATTTACTAGCTACTATGTGTGTGTGTGCACGTGCGTGTGCATGTGCATGTGTGTTTGTTGTCATTCATCAGGGGTTAGTGTTCGTCAAGCTTTTTCTGGAGGCTCAAGTCCTGCGGAGTCTGGAATCTCGGGACATGAACGATGACCCACGGACCAATCAGGGACTCTGGAACCAGGAAAGGGAGCCTCCTGCTGAATGGTGACATCATCCAATTTCCTACCTTCCTGTGATCATAACTGTACGCCGGCGACAAGGCGTTTGTCAGAGATTAAAGGTCAGCACGAGTCATTTTGCTCTGCTTTAATTGGCTCTTTCTCGGGTTTGTGTGTCAGAGGGGGCGGGGCCTGGCTGAGTGAGTAACCTGATGAACATCCCTCTGCTCAAGTATGAAGGCTCCACTCTGTCATGAAAAGAAGAGTCTGAAATAAAAACTCGTGTCAAGCTAAAACAGGGAAATCGTCAAATAAAATAAGATAAATCTGATTATGAACAAAAAAAATGATGGACCAAAGAAAATGATGCCCTGTTCTGACTTTCTATTTTGTCTAAATTATTTTTGGTGTATGTTTTGGAAAATTCTTCATCATGCTCATGTCCTTTTCTGGCACAAGAAAGTTTCCATCTTTGTCTCATTCACAAAACTTTTTTTTTAAAAACCAAAAATAGTCATGTAAGGTAAAAATAAATCTGAATATGAATTTAAAATAATATGACAAGTCAAAATAATGATGCAGTGCTCTTACTGCTTTATTTTGTCTTCATCATTTTTGCCTTATACTTGTCTGTAATATTTTCATTATTTATACTCTCTTTTTTTGCCACAATCAATCAGGCTTCCAGGTGTCATTTACATGTTTTTTTTACAAATGCTTTATTTTCTTGTTTAGAAAAGCCAAAACAATCTTTATATTTAGATGCTTCTGATTGGTCACATTCAGCACACAACTGCGGTTTGTTGTCCTGCTGGCCACATGGCGACCGCGGCGACCCGCCACCACGCAGCAATGGCAGCCGTCCAGCAGGGAATCTGGAAGGAGTTTCCCAGCGACATGCGTCAGCCGGCAGGCTGCAGCGGACACGCCCTCCCACAGCGACGGCTGCATCATGGCTGCCTGCGTCCCTGCTGTAGCGGTGGGCAGTAGCGGTGGCGCTCTGCATGACGCATCCAAAATATCCACATGCATATTCCGGCTCCAGAAATAACACAAAGCTCCCACACGGGATTCCAGACACCGCGCAGCAAACAATCCACGAAACGGACGCCGTCTATTTCCAGCAGAGAACGTTAAAAATAGATGTTTCTGTTTCTGCTGCAGGAACGAATCGGGCTTCCTGCGTCAGCTGGAGGAACCCCGCAGCTAAAGAGGCCCACACAGGAAAGCCACCATCATGCCCCTCCCCCCTCCAGACCGTGGGAGGTGGGCAACGCTCCAAGTGGCAGATGGGATACCTGGCTGCCGCAGCTCTGCGGGAGTGCAGCAGCTCCGAGAGGTAATGGCATTCCTCCGAGCTGAGCGCAGAGCCAGAAACCACAACAGAGCCGCCCGGGGCACCAGCCAATCGGGGGGTCGAGGGGAAGATCTCCCCGCAGAGGGAAGAGAACAACGTTCCTCACAGTGGAACCCAGCTAACGAGGGCCGGCCGCTGTCCAATCAGAGCAGAGTATGTAAATTAGGTAACGCACCTGGATCTAGTGTGTGTGTGTGAGCAGTTTTCTTCTGAGTGATAAATTTATGTGGCGACAGTGGCAGAGACGTGCGTGCGTGCGTGCGTGTGTGCGCGTGTGGAAGGTGTGTATCAGTGTCCTGCAACTGCTCAAACACACCAATAAAACCACTGTCTGACGGCACTGGGGGGGCAGCGCGTTCTGGAGCTGCTGGTGTCAGTCATGACATCACGTTGTGTCTCTTTGTGTCCCAGCTAGTTTGCTACCAAAGAAAAGCTAGCCTGCTAGCTTACATTGTTTACCTGATCCTGCATTTGTTAGGAACCTTCTTCTGTGGTGTTTCAAAGCGGCCGGATCAGCGCCATTTGCTGGAGGTGACAACATCCCCACTGTAATACCTCTTGTCCCCACTGGAGGCGCACCCATCCAGCTGCTGAACCGTGGGACCAGATCATGAGATCTGGCCTTTGTCTTCTGTCCAGGATGGAATCACTGATGTTTCTATGCAGATGATGTCATCGTCTTTGTAGAGACCACTTAGTGCTGCAGTGCTTGAAAGAGAAGAAAATGAATGTGGT
The DNA here is from genome assembly GCA_901007715.1 of Dactylopterus volitans. NCBI lineage: Eukaryota > Metazoa > Chordata > Actinopteri > Syngnathiformes > Dactylopteridae > Dactylopterus > Dactylopterus volitans. The sequence goes on from CAAKHG010031917.1 coordinate 10,439, forward strand.
GATTAATTTCATCCGACAGCTTCGTATGAGGTCACTGTTGTCTAGGGTGGAAGGGGGAGGGGCTATAATTGGAGGAACCTCGGCACCGCCAAATAGTCAACATGGCTGTTTGTGCGCCAGATGGCTGAGTTGTGATACGGGCTGATGGGCCTCACCTTCCCCCACCGTTTCAGAGCCTGAAAACACGCCGGTGACGCCCACGCCGGTGACGCCCACGCCGGTGACGCCCACGCCGGTGACGCCCATGCCGGTGACGCCCACGCCGGTGACGCCCACGCTCGTAACGCCCATGCCGGTGACGCCCACGCTGGTGACGCCCACGCTCGTAACGCCCACACCGGGGACACCCACACTGGTGACGCCCACGCTCGTAACGCCCACGCCGGTGACGCCCACACCGGTGACGCCCACGCCGGTGACGCCCACGCTCGGAACGCCCACGCCCGTGACGCCCACGCCCGTGACGCCCACGCCCGTGACGCCCACGCCCGTGACGCCCACGCCGGTGACGCCGACGCCGACGCCCGTGACACCCACACCGGTGACGCCCACGCCCGTGACGCCCACGCCCGTGACGCCCACGCCGGGGACACCCACACTGGTGACGCCCACGCTCGTAACGCCCACGCCCGTGACGCCCACGCCCGTGACGCCCACGCCGGTGACGCCCACGCTCGGAACGCCCACGCCCGTGACGCCCACGCCCGTGACGCCCACGCCCGTGACGCCCACGCCCGTGACGCCCACGCCCGTGACGCTGCCAACTTCCTGCCTCCCGTCGGCTCCTCATCTTCATCCTACAATCCTCTTCCTCTTCCTCCCTGCTAACCAGTAGTAGTTTGGGATGCTAGCGCGACATTAGTGTGACTCCCAGGTCCCACTCATTCATTGACTCACTCACTCACTCACTCATTGACTCACTCATTCACTCATTCATTGACTCACTCACTCACTCATTCATTCATTGACTCACTCACTCACTCACTCACTCATTGACTCACTCATTCACTCACTCATTCATTGACTCACTCATTCACTCACTCATTCACTCATTCATTGACTCACTCACTCACTCACTCACTCATTCATTCATTGACTCACTCATTCACTCACTCATTCACTCATTCATTGACTCACTCACTCACTCACTCACTCATTCATTCATTGACTCACTCACTCACTCACTCATTCACTCATTCATTCACTCACTCACTCACTCACTCACTCACTCATTCATTGACTCACTCACTCACTCATTCATTCATTGACTCACTCACTCACTCACTCATTCATTGACTCACTCACTCACTCACTCACTCATTCATTGACTCACTCATTCACTCATTCATTGACTCACTCACTCACTCATTCATTCACTCACTCACTCACTCACCCTTAATTCATCCATTTGTTCACTCACTCACTCACTCACTCACTCACTCACTCACTCACTCACTCACTCACTCACTCACCCCTAATTCACCCATTTGTTCACTCACTCACTCACTCACTCACTCACTCACTCACTCACTCACTCA
>CAAKHG010031921.1:0-15664 GCA_901007715.1 Dactylopterus volitans
AAAACAACAACAAAAAAACCAAAACAACATGTCCAAAACATGCCACAACCTCAAACACTGACCAGATGCTGGACTCTCTTGCACCTCGTTGACAGAAGCGTACTGGCAGCTGTCCGTGATTCCCAGACAGCTGGGCCACAGAGGCGCAAACAGTCTGTGGTAAACGGCTTTGTGCGACAGATCCTCTTGACCTGATATCTGTTGGACAACGATAAACACGTGCATGGTTACAGATGGTTACAGAGCCGACAGCCTTAAGGCCCATCTATGCTCACTTTATGTAAATCGTTAAGTCTGTTTCAAACGTTGTCAAATGTCACCCGCCACATGCTCCCCATGCCTGCTTTACGTTGGCATGGTTGCTAAGCAATACATCCACCGGAAGGCTCCGTCCGTATACTTTTTTAACGTTGAGCATGAATGTGTCTTTAGTCGCACGCATCAGTACGGAAAACCTTAAATAAAAGATAACGCAGGTCAGTCATTTGGTAGCGGCCACAGGCGACTATGCCAGGCATCATTAGAGTCAGTGGTTCTATAAAGTGCTGTGGTCTCACCATCCATGCCGGCAGACCCTGGTAGTAGACCTCGCCGCTGGTGACGAGCTGGTACAGCGGCATGTGGGGGACAGAGTTGAAGTCCCCACACAATATGACGTTGCAGTGTTCACCTTGAGCCTTACAGGACTTGACCACGCTCTGAATCTCTGCAAGCACAATGGCCAGCTGAGCCAGCTTTATGTCCCCCCTCCTGGGGTTGAAGAGCAGATGTGTGTTGGCCACACAGAGCAGTGACCCCTTCGCCTTGACCTTGGTCCCCTGGGTGACCACAGGCCGAAGCAGCAAAACAATGCCCACATTGTGCCGGTCCAGCAGCTCCGTTTGGGGCCTGAGGAACTCCAGCTTGGTAACCGACACCTCAGAAAAGCGACTGCTACGGTAGCATGTAGCACAGCCATCTGTCTTGTCACCTGTGCGCCGCTTGTACACACAGGTGTACCCTGGACCGACATCAGAAGGAATACAGCATATTATGGCTTTATCATAACATCCCCCGACACAACTGTTCCACTAATTTGTCTCAGAAGACCCACCCATCTGCGACAGGAACGGATGCAGCTGTTCGTGGTAGTGGTTCTCCTGGACCTCCTGGAGACACAGGATCTGCGCACAAACAGCTCATTAGTGGACACGTTAGATTAGAATAAAAACAGAGCTAGGTTCTATTTCGGAAGACATTACAATTACCACTTCACAGCTGCATTCCTCCTTTATTAAATGGCCAGAAAAGTGTTTTTGCAGAACAAAATGTTGTCAAAGTGAAGCTGACCTTTTTGACGTCTAAAAACTTAGATCACTTCATTTGATCCTATTTGGATATGTGAGTAAAACCTTGTGACAATGGGATGAATCTACGGCTTGAGAGCATGATGCCTCCAGCCACGGCTGTCGCCAAAACATTCTTTGGAAAAAAAAAGTCGAGTGATTATGTTGAATCAGCTGGCAGTGGACTCACATCAGGTGCCCAGTTGTGTATTTCCTCAAACAGGCGGCTGCAGCGGAAGCTCCAGTCCAGCACCTCCATGGGGCAGTGAGTGTACAGCTCCTCGTTGGCCTCCAGTAGGTCCTGCGCGAGGATGTTGTAGGACATGACAGTAAAGTCCATCCAGGCCTTTGAGAATGGCGCCTGCATCGCGGGAGGCTCGGCTGCAGTGGCGCTCTCATCCATCTCCTCCCACACTCTCCACATTACTGAGTGGAAGACATGCGCATACAAAATAAATACAGGATACTAAGATAATGAAGACATAAAACAAAACTCATTAAAAAAAGTGTTCTAATAAAGGGAACTTCAGTTCCTCACCTTCAAAGTGCGCCAACGGCTCTACTGAGGGGTAATAGCTCATGGTGGGAAACTGCCATGGTGGGCAATGCACTTCATCTAGTAAGCCTGGACCTGTAGGGAAGTGCCACCCAGGTGCTGTATCATGTTTGTTAAATTTGAGGTGGGTCTGAGTGTTGGACAGAAGCGATTCAAACACCAGCGTGGCATCGTTGACGCCGCCGTGCTGTTCTGCAGCAGCAGCAGCAGCAGGAGCCACATATTCATCCCAGCACTCCATTTCCTGTCTGCTAGGCTCTGCTGAACTTAATGAGCCTTCCGAGATTTGCATCTGTGTTTGCTTCTCCACTGGATAGGTGGTGTACTGCACGCTCTCCTCAGCCGGAGCGACTGACTCTTCACCGCTCGGCGCCACAACTCTGTCCTGCACTTGACAGGAGGCTTCTTCTACGCGTTCTCCAGTGTGCAGGGACTCCAACTGTGCCCCCAGTTTAATCTCTGGACTGACGTCTTCAGATGTGAAAGCAGTTCCATCTTCAGTGTTTTGTTTCATATCAAACATGTTATGATACATTTCCCTGACTTCTTGCTGCGGAGCTTCCTCTCTGTCCTGTTGTTGCCCATCTTGCATGTCTTCTCTTTCTTGTCCTTCAGGCTTCACCTCGCTCTCTCTCTCTTCTTCACGCAGGACAGCCATCAGCTGTTCTTTGTCTTTGTCAGACCTGCTGCTGTCTCCTTTTGGGCTTTGCGCGTTCATCCTTTCTTTCGCTTCTCTCGTCGGCCCGCTGCCCGGACTGACACGCTGGTCCAGCACGGTGGTCTGAGACGGGGTGACCCTCCTGGTTGTGACCACGCCACCATCCCACACTGCTGTGCCATTAACCACTGCAGGGGGGACACTCTCTGGTGAGGGGGCACCTGCAACGCAAACTCGGTCTGAGAACAGGGCAATGAGAAATATGCATTCACACTTCACTTCTGTAAACTGCAACGGACATGGCAAAAAAAAATATGATTGTACTCACTGCTATATGTAAACCTGCCCTGTCACTATGGCAACTGATCGTTCTAAATTAGAGCCCTTAAGCAATGGAACAGCTTGGCACTTTTTAGACTAAATTTGTTGCCAGCATTTATTACTGTAATAACTTCTGCTCGCTTTTTCATATACCATGTTTTAATCAGTCAAATACAGTACGTTTTAATCATGTTTAATCATTCAAGTTGATGGTTTATGGCCGTTTTATCTTGCTCTCTAAACCAGATCTTGCACATTGTGTTTTTTTTCTATTTCTATACGTTTCCCTCATATTTTCATTTTATATTGTTCTTCTGAAAAGTGCCGTACAACTCAAGTTATTATGACGCGCAAAAACTATTCACGCCTGCTGACGTCATCACGCGACGTGACGTCTGAGGTTCAGAAAACAGGTGCGAGCTATCAGACGTCGCCTGCAGCGACACACACATATAGAAATGGCAGCTAGCTTAAACTGCAAAGCAACAACAACAAAAAAACAAACACCACTCAGCTCCGAGCGAGAACATATAACGTGTAACATACCAGCGTTAGCGCAAACCGGAGACGTGGGTCACGGTGAACGTGCAACGGGAGAAAAGCGCTCGAAAGCCAAGTCCGGCGCCAACGAATGTCGCCACACGCTGCTGAGTCGGCAACAGACGCAAAACTCGCTCGCTAGCAGCCGTTAGCTCCCGACGGCGGCCCCGTTAAAACACCCCCGAACGCGCCGCGGCGACGGCGACACGTTGAGGCAGGCAGACCTCGGGCAGGGTGCCGGGAAAGTTACCTGCGGGTCGGCCGGTCAGGTACCGTGACAGCGGGTAGAGCCCGTAAAACAACAGACTGCCAATCATGCTGCTTTGCTCATATGTGCGCATGCGCGCTCTGAAGCCGTCGGTGACGAGAGGTTATGGGAGCACAAATCCAGTTTTTTTTCCCCCCTCACGCACTTTTTATCGTGTTTCGACTGTCCATAAACTGAAATTGTATAACATTTACAATATTTTGTTAAATAAAAAAAAACTTCTTTTTTTTTTAAAAGTATGTCCAGCTCCACTGAAATTCCAAATCCACCGCCTTTTCTTGATATGTTGCTCGCGTTTAACATTGTCGTGCATTCATTATTTACGCCTCCGCGCCTGACAGGGTACCTGCCGGGTAGAGTTACCCGCCGGGCAGCGCAGGCAGCAGCTTTAGCCCGCACGAACCACACGACAAAGGGACACGGCAGAGCCCAAACAGTAAATAAACATTAACAATAAATTAAAATTAAAAAAAAAAATGTCGACTCTCTCTTTTGAGTCTCTGTGCATTAAAGATGACAGCTGCCCACCTGCGACACCGCACCGAGGCCGGGAGGAGGAGTTCGACGCCGGTCTGGAGTCCGACGGTAAGAACACTCCGTCATCCCTCAATGACCCCCTGCAAGCATCAGTCCAGCACCATCGTTGAATCGTGTAAAACTATAGATTTATACGCACATACACGTTGAATTCATAAAAAAAAAAAGTGCCACAGAAGATTGCAAAGAAAATAGCTTTTCTTTCTTGAGTTGCTGTGAAGTACAGAATGTAGCACGTTTGTTACTGTATCTGCATGCAAGGCCCCATATGGGGATGCTTATCGTTTCTGTATTCACTTGAAGAAAACGAATACAGCATCAAGGAGCTGTCCATCGCTGAGGTGTACCTGCAGGCCTGCAGGGTGGTGGGCGTGGTTCCGGTCTCCTACTTCATAAGAACCCTGGACTCTCGAACCATGACCCTCAACCACCATGGGCTGGGACCGCTGGGGTGCAAGGCACTCGCCATGGCTCTGGTGGTGAGATGGGAGTGCAAACGCGAGCCTTTTTCTTTCAGATGTGATCATTTCTGATGAGCTCTTTGTGTCCAGAGTGATATGCACATAAACACGCTTGAGCTGGCAGACAACGACATTCAAGCGGACGGAGCCAAGCACCTCGGTGAGATGTTGAGGGCTAATTTCACTGTTCAGCATCTGGTATGTAGCGCTGCCAGTCCACCACCAGAGCTCACTGTAGTGCTTTTGTGGTGACCGTTTCCTTCACTTTTATCACATTACATACGCCGATCAACTATAACATTAAAACCACTGCATGCATGGAATATAATGCAGCAGTTTTATGTTGATTTTTTTTTTTTTAATTATTTATTGAATCTGCTTGAGAGAAGTGTTGACATGTTTTAATGATTGTTATTGGGACTATAATTTGTGATGCTGTTGAACAGGACTGGGTTACACTGAGAGGTGTCCATAAGATTTTTGGCACCCTAATGCATATGAGTGGGATGACCAAAATATTAGGAACTCCTCTCAGTACAAGAGCATCACAAATTCAAGTCCCAATAACAATCGTTTTGTCAGCACCTTTCTCAGACAGTTTGAATAAAAATTTAACACAAAACTCCTCTTTAGGTGAGACTTTCTTGCAGGGGAGCTGCGTTATATTCTATGGTAAACGTGCCCCGGTTTTAATGTTATGACTGAGGGGTGCACTGCTATAGTTTTCTCTCCCTTTGTCTCGCAGGACTTGTCTGACAACCATCTGCAGTCTGCAGGAGCCGAGTTTGTGGCTAAAATGTTGCTGGACAGCATTTCAGTAAAATCTATGAGACTTTCAGGTAAAGTACAGGTTAATAGCGTTTAGGTGTTGTTTTAGGTGAAGGTAGATTGATATTGTCCTCTGTTCATATGATACAGACTACAACTATTAAACATTTCCCTAAAAATCAGCAAATTTAAGAGCAAATAAAACTGTTGCTATTGGTCATTAACATTTTTTGGTCCACCAGGAAATGGATTTATCGACGATGATGCTAAATATTTTTCAGATGCCTTGTCTGTAAGTCATTAATGATCACTCAGTGACATAGTGAATCACATTTTGTTTGGTGTTGTTTTTCTTTAAGTCACTTTTACTTTAGCATTTTTTATTTTGCTAATTCTTTTATTACAATGAGACTAATTCCAGAATCAAAGAACTAGACCTGAGCCATAATGGGTTTTGTGGAAGGGGCGGCGAGCATTTGGGACAGCTGCTGGGTACAGTCACTCATACTGATGTGTGTGTTGATGTGATCGAATGAAATGCTTTCAAAGTGTGATGCCATGCCGAAAAAACTCAAGATACTTTTCTGCTTTACAGCTAATAATGAGGGTCTGGAGGTGCTGGACCTCAGCTGGAATCACCTCAGAATGAAAGGGGCTGTTGCACTTTGTGCTGGACTTAAGGTACTGCTGATGGCCGATCACTGACCCCGTGTACCACATTAGATCACACGTTCATTTCACATTTTTAGGTGAATATGATGCTGAAACACCTTGACCTATCATGGAACGGTTTTGGGAACGAGGGCGCCCTGGCGATGGGAGAGGCCCTCAAATTCAACAACGCTCTGGTGCACCTCAACCTCAACAACAACCGCATCACCAACGAGGGCGTGGGGATGCTCTGCAGGGGTCTCGAAGCCAATGACACTCTCCGAGTTCTGCTGGTGGGTACGCAAGGCTGCTTTCACCGACGAGCGTCATCAGCAGGTGCCGTGATGCGAGATACTTTACAATTTTTGCGCTCCTGCAGCTGGCCTACAACTCTTTGACAGTAGAGGGCGCACTGGCCCTGGTTAATGTGGTGAAGAACACGCCTAAGACTGCCCTGGAGGAGATCAACATCTGTGTGAGTGGCGCCTTCTTGCATTTTTGATTCTGATTATCCTGCCACAGTGTTGCGAATAAAGTCCTGTTGAACATTCAACGTATTACATTTCGCATCACAGCGATGTATGAAATGAAGAACAGCGTGTGTGTTTCCCACCTTGTCAGTGTCGTCATTATGTTTTTTAACCTTTTATATCTGAGCAGAACGTGCTGGTGAACGAGAACTTTGTGCATCTATTGGAGGTGACGTGTCAGGAGCATCCCGGTCTGGATGTTCAGTACGGAGGCGTGGGGGGGTTTATCGCTAAGAAGCCACCAAAACGCATCGATCCCATGAAAGTCATCCAGGTCTGTGTGGTCACCATCTTTTTTTTATTACTTTCAACTGCCACGCATTCGTCTCCATCCTTTTTTCTTAGCTGATACATTTTTTCAGTCACCTGAACAGCATTTTGATTTGTTTGAAAGGTGCTATAAAGTCTATTTGATTTGTTAATAAATAAATGAAAGCGAGTACTCTTAAAATTTTGAAATCAAAGGTTACATCTACCTTATTTTGGTATGTGAGAAACGTTACCACATATTCATGTTTAATGTATTTTACACACCTTTGAGATGCTCAGTAACTTTTCACTGGTTGGTATTCATTTGTTGTCCAAATGTGTTTTTTTGAAGGATTATCTGGACCAACGCAAGCTACGCCTGTGGGATTTCTTTCGAAACATTGACAAAGATGGCACCATGCGAGTGCCTGTGGCGGAGTTCAGGAGGGCTGTGCAGGTTTGGAAACAAATTCATGGAATCGGTCAGTGACATTGGCAGGAGGCACTGACATCTTCCAATAATGAGCTCTCAAACAAAAAAAGATTAAACCACTTAAAGCATTCTACAGGAGTGGTCACAGATGCATTGTGGGCTGAAGTAGAAACTTTGCAATGTCGCTCTTTCTTTCCTTTTGTTGCGTGAACCTCAATAGCAATCCAGCATTCCCTTGGATCGGATCCAGATTGAGGAGCTGATTCAGAAGCTCGATCGTGACAGGACAGGAATGGTAGACTACAGGTGACGGGTCCCATTTCATTTGCCAATACTCACATGTGTTTTGATTGCTTCAACTACCCTGTGACGTGTTTCCCAACACTTTGTTAAGACCTTATTGTGCACATCGCAGCTACTTGTTTTACCATTGTTTGGACAGCGTTTTAAGTTACGAGCTGTGAATTTGACCAGATCTCAACCGCAATCAACGCTTTTGATTGCGGTTGTATTTTTCGGCTCCGCAAAGTAGTGCAAAATGTCGCAGTGAAATGCACCTTACAGATGTGGCTTCTGAAAATGTCATTTAATTCAATGTTAATGTTATTTATGATACTGTGTGTGTGTGCATGTGTGTTTATCCTTCGTCTTGTGTTTTTAAGCTATTTTCATGCCCTTTTAAATTGCCCCTTGAGGATAAATAAAGTGATTTGATTTGAATGGAATTGAATTGAAAGGCCTCATGCGGTTCCGATCTTTCTGTGCAGGGGACTGGCAGATACCAGAAAGCAGATGATGCGAGATCACCGCCGCCAGCTGCGCAAAGTCGAATCCCGTCAGAAGAAAGAAAAGCAGAAGAGCGACCGCATCCTCAAGACGTTCCAGAGCGCCGTAGAGGCGGTCACGCCACACGGCTCCATGGTCCTGTCACCAGGGGGGACCAAAGAAGACTCAAGCGGCCCTCAACACTTCTCCGCCACCCCTCTCAGCTCTTGGCACCACATTGTCATGTCCAGCAGCAGCCGCTACTCTGTCACCAACCTGAGCAGCGAGCACGTGCACCTGCCCGCGCTGGGGGGCTCCTCGCCTCACCGTCCCACCAGTTCCCCGGCGATGCGCTGCTACTCCCAGCCCAACCTGCTGGACGAGTCCCCCCGCTCCGCCCCGGGCAAGTCCGCCTCGGCGCATGGCGTGCGATCCGATCCAGAGATGGGCCACAGCAAGCTGAGCCCCACCGCTGATCACCTGACCAGGTCCAGGCCAGCTCTCAACGCCAAACAGCCGGCGGGTAAAGCCAAAACCAAGAAAGGGAAGAGAACGAAAGCCAAGAAACGCGCGGATAAAAGCGCAAAGAACAATGCAAAAACTGTCAAGTGAATTGAATAAGTCAAATATGTCATGTTTTCTTCATGATTCTTTTTGCCCGACGCCACCGGCTGCTTTGTCACACAATAAATAATGATTTAAAAGACACAACATGGCAGTACCAATAAATGTGTGCCGACATCTCTCGGTCACCTACAGGGACTCGACATGCCACCATGCCTGGGAACGCTGTCAGGTGCCTGATCCGCCCTCGATGCAAATCCTGATGCACGGCCAAACATTATTTTATTGTACATGAAACATTCGAGGACTCATTTTCTGTTTGCTCATGATAAAAGTCTTATATTTCAACAGAGGCACCGGCCACCGCTGCTGTGAACAAGGACAGGTGAGGCGTCCTGAAACGGGCTATAAAAGGGCCTGAAGGTGCAGCTCCTTCGCTCGTAACAAATCCGACTGCACCAGAATGATCCGCACTCTGCATTTCTTAGCGCTGCTGAGCTCCACAGTGGCCTGGGGGGTACGTATGGCTTGATGTCGATCACCTTGTTCACCTTCTTTGAGGCTCTTACCCACGTAAGATCATCTCCCTTTCTCAGCGTTTAGGCCCCTTGAGTGGAGGGAGAGCCAGGAATGAGACGGGAGGGGGAAGTCAAGACCAGTGTACCTGTGATGCCTTCTTGCCCAGTTCCACCTTTCCTGTGAAAGATCTGGAGGTGGTGGAGCAGAAAGCTGTAGAGATCTCCCTCATTCTCAAGCTGGAGATTAGCAAGGTATTCAGAAGCACATATAGGTGATAAGCGCTTTCCGACACAAAAAAAAGAGTGTAAACTGATTGTTTCTAATATTTCAGCTGGAGGATTATGAGATAAAGATGGTGGCATATGCAGAAAAGATCACAAAGTTGACAGTGGAAATTGAGAAAATGGAGAAGGACCCTGATGCCTACAATGAAGCGGACTTGGAGGACATGAGGATACAGATCAAACAAGTGGAGGCTCTGATTATAGAGCTGCAGCTCTCCATGAACAGCTCCACCACTGTCTTCATGTCTCTGCATGTGAAGGTAAACGCTCAGCCGCAGATCCGAGGGCACTCGCCAGCTCAACAGACGTAACATCTACTGATTAACAAGGCGTCTACCCTCAGATCACAGCCATGGAGGTGACCCTGACTGAGCTGGAGAAGACCCACGACAAGAACAAAGTCCTGGCGACCCGCCGGGAGTTCATCAAGATCCAGCTGCAACTGGAGGAGTGTGAGAGACGCCACCAGGAGCTTTTCAACCCAAACATCGGTATGCCACGCCGCCACACCGCCACCCTTCTACACCTGCTTTGGACCAGCGTATCTCATTTCCTCTCGCCGTCTCTCCCCCTGCAGGGTCCTGTGCTCACGGAGGCATCATCAGGGTCAGCAAACCCATCGTGAGCCAGCTGAACGCCCATCTGAGCGGCAGCTACGCATACGGAGGCTGGGGCAAGGATTCCAAGCCTCTTCCCGAGAGGGAGTCTATGTACTGGTACTCGGGCTACAGCAGTACGACCGCTATTGACATTTTGTTCTACTCCAACTACAACAATCTCATTTTGAGAAACGCCTTCGCACACCACAACATTCACCGGAACTGGTATGGCACAGGGAACAATTTCATAATTCGTGGGAACACTCTGTATTATTCAATCAGCAACCCATTTGGGTTGGCCAAATTGAATTTCACTGACATGAAATATGAGTCCAGGGTGCTTCCCAAGGCTAGTAGCAGATTCTCCTACACTAACTCCCCCAATCAGAACTTTGACTTTGCTGCTGATGAAACCGGTCTGTGGGTTTCCTTTGCTACAGAGGAGGCCAACGGCCGCATGGTGATTGCTAAGATACACGAGCCGTCTTTCGGGGTTGAGGAGCAATGGCAGACGAGTGTCTATAAACCAGGAGTGAGCAATGCATTCATGGTGTGTGGCGTCTTTTATGCAGTCAGGACAGTCGATTCCCACCAGGAAGAGATATTTTACAAGTATGACACCAAAACAAAAGAAGAGAGCTACATCAGTGTGATATTCGACAGGTTTCAGAGGAAGTACTCCAACCTGGACTACAATCCCACCGATCAGAAGCTTTACATGTACAATGACGGGTACTATGTGATGTACCATCTGTGGTTTAACCACACCACTAATAACACCATGGAAACACCAGGTCTGTGATTTAATCAAGAATCACATCTGACGAATGAAACAATAGTTGTATCTCTTTTAGTTCCTGTGACCTATCCTTTTTCTTCTTCTTCTTCTTCTGCATGATTGCTAATAAATAATCTCAAGCATTAAAAAAAACCCCCAAAGGTGTCTTCTTGTGTAAATTCACATGAATGAATAATGTCTATTTATATGTCTGGTCGTTTACACGATACAAACCTCATTGGTTTATTCAGACATTTCAACAACAACGGTTATTTTTGCAAGCACCTCACATCATAATGACATCAATGCATATCAATCGTCTATATTTGTATTTAGACACATCCCCACAATCAAAAACATAGTGTATATATTGCAAATTTCCAAAACCTAAGTTTACATTTCTGCATCCTTCTATGTGTAATGTGTAAATTAAATTAAATGTTTAAAATGCAATGTTTTATGTGTCTCTTCCTGTTCCATGTATCTCAAATAACCTTTATTCATTTCCAACATCATATGAGCATTCTAAGCATATGAAGATGCTGAAAATGACTGCGAGTTTGCAGGATGAATTAACTGATTTATCTTGACTTTAGTTCTCTCAGTGCTTTACTCTTTCTGTTGTTAAGACTCGTTTCAGAGAAGGGTTGACTCCCAAAATTACTTGCATTTTGACATGTTGTTAGGTGCAGTAATCTTAAGTTTAATAGTAGCAGCACAATCTGTCAAATAAATATTGCACCACAGTGGGGAAAAAAAATGGTGAAGATAAAAATAAAATACTTGATAGTATTTTAATCTATTTCCTCACTCCACCACTCATTATACTTTCATTTTGTGATTACCAAACCCTCACTTTGCTGCAGGCATGAAAATCCACCTTCTGAAGATATTCCCTTATATTTGGTTTTGTGGAGAGTGCAGTCAAACACGTCAGCACCAGATCCCTCAAGCTCATGTGGAGCTTGAAATGTGGTGATTATGAAGGCCAGAGAATATATCGTTCAAGTCAGATATTTTTTTTAAATCCCATTCAGACAGTTCAGTGAGCCTTCATCTCCAAGGAGACATATTCATGTTTACATTTTACTTGAACCAGTAAATTAAAAAAAAACAACAACAAAAAAACCCTCTACACTTATTAGCCATATGGAAATGCCACACCCTTTGAATTAAAGGGAATGCCCATTGAAATTAACTTATTCAAATTTTCACATTACAGCTGTTCATATTCTTACTGCATCCTCTTCTTTTTACATTTGTTCATTTTCTGCTAGTGTTTTGCTACTTAAGTGATAAAAGCGGTCAGTCACTGTTTCACGAAAAACTTGCTCACTCATGGCGCAGCATCTCGCCTCACGAGAATCACGCAGTTAGAAAACGCTGCATGCATTAATCATGTGCAGCAGAGAACAATACGTAAAACATTGATTTCTTCATTCCGAACACAGTGAGAACGGATGTCTCAACTGTATTAAGTCAACAGAAAACTGGTTCAGCTCAGTTCATTTCAGTTCAGTTCAGTTCAGGTCATTTATTGAAGCTTGGGAAGGTGTCCGCCAGGTAAGTTCCCTCCTTTTGTAAAGCCTCAGCTTACAGACCATAAACATAAACTGAGCCTAACAACTGCATGTGGCCCTTTTCTCATCCACACCCAACTTGTGCACCAAACCTGCCGTGTCCTCGCACAAACTACCTGTGAATGAACATCTGCTCTCCTGTTGAAGCTCTGAGAGCTCAAATAATAAAATATGGGAGGAAAGAGGGTGTCTATGATGATCTGATAAGACTAAGCGTTTAAAACCCCCCCTGAGCAGATCGTCGGGAGACACTTGAGCGGTAAATTGCCACGATGCTGCCGGTTCTGCTGCTGCTCCTCCCAGCCTTGAGTCCTGCTTCAGCCTGGATTGTAAGTGACTTTCTATTAATAAAACATGGACTGGTTATCATCAGCAAACCTCAATTATGGTGATCATTCATTTATATATATATATTTTTTTTATTTTTCCAGCCAATGGAGGATTGGGGTTCTGGTAATGTGACTGCATCCGTGGGCGAGTCCGGCGAGTGTGTTTGTCATGTGTACCTGCCTGACATCGCCTTCCCTGTTGATCGGGTGCAGCACATGCAGCAAGTGAGCAAGGATCTGATCCTGGAGGTGGAAATTCAAATGAAACAGGTACCACCGCACCTAATGCGCCTGACCAATAGTATGAGGTGTGAAATGCACTGAAATCATCATCCTGTTATGTTTCTGCTCTTTTAGTTGGTGAAGTATGAGGGTAAGGTGAACATCTACTTAGCAGAGCTGAAGGATCTGACCGCTAGAGTTGTCATGCTGGAGACCAGCGCCGACAGTTACATCAAGCTGGACTTCGAGCTTCTCAGGATTGAGCTCAGGGAGTTTGAGGCGTTGGTGTCCCAGCTCAAAGACTCCCTTAATTCCTCCTCGCCCATGTTTGACAGGCTGTACATTGAGGTAATGGAGGTTTCTTGCACCTGCATGCAAAGCGCAGCTTCCTTCCTTCTCGCGGTATCGCAATTCCAGTTATTTGTACGCTTTTGATGTAGATCCACAACATGACCCTCATCGTGAACCAACTGGAGACCTACGACAAGAGCAATCTGGAAGTGATCCGCATCGAGTTTGCCAAGCTGCAGAAGAAGCTGGAGGAGTGCCAGCAGGATCACGACTTCACCCAGCCAGATATTGGTGAGTCTGTTTCGCCAGGTGATTACGGGTTATAGATCAAAATTAAGAAATGGACAGCCAATGTCAACGTATTCCTTTTTGTCACCAGGCAACTGCAATCACACGGGGATCACGAGCGTTGGCAAGCCGATGGTCGTCCAGCTGAACGCTCATTTGAATGCAGGGTATCAGCTTGGCGGCTGGGGGAAAGACTCCAAGCCTCTTCGAGGTTACGAGTCCATGTACTTCTACGGCGGATACAGCACCGCCGCCATGTTTGATTTCTATTTGTATTCAGACTACAACAGGCTGATTCTTAGGTCTGCATTCAAGCACCATGACATACCAAACGGGTGGTACGGTGCTGGAAACAATTACATCGTTCACGGCAACAGCCTGTATTATCAGATCAACACGCCCTTCAGCATGGGCAAACTGAACCTGACCTCGGCCAAATATAATTATCGAGTCATCCCAGCCGCAACCCAATCGTTCTCATACAGCTATTACGGAGGTCAGAACTTAGACTTTGCGGCAGATGAAAGCGGATTGTGGGTAATGTTTGCATCACTGGAGAGCAAGGGTAAAGTCATCATCGGCAAGATAGACGAGAAGGCCTTTGGCATCGAGAAAGAGTGGAAAACAGATGTGTTCAAGCAGATGGCCGGCAATGCTTTCATGGCCTGTGGAGTCATGTACGCCACCAGGTCCGTGGATGCCAACACAGAGGAGATCTTCTACGCATTCGACACCCGAACCGGGGAGGAGCAACAGCTCAGCATCCAGTTTCAGAAGTTCCAGGATGTGTACTCCAACCTGGACTACAACCCCACGGATCAGAAGCTCTACATGTATAATAAGGGCTACTACGTGTCCTACAATGTGAAGTTCAACTACAAATGATTCTTCCGCTTTGTGATCAACCGCACTGTGATTGATGCGACTGATCTGTACTCGCCCTCTCTGTCAGTGCAGCGATATAAAGCTGTAATGTCTGGGCCTTTTTTTATCCCCCTATTCTTTTTTTTTTTTAAACCTTTTTCTCATTAAAATCAAAGTGCAGCATTCAAATGATGTGACTGTGACTCTGAATGGGCTTAATACAAGCGGGAGGGGGGGTTAAAATCGGCTCCATGTAATCAAATGAGACGATGAAATTACAATTGACAAAGTAAATTCCAATGTGTGTTGAATTTCAAGAGGGATTCTGCAGCACTCTGTCATGAGCAGAGTCAAAACAAAGAAGTCAGAGTCATCCTCATTAGATGGAGGATTCCTACATCTATTTTCACCACAGGCGTATTAAAGGTGTCTATTTTCACAGCCACCTACAAAACACTGCCGTAATAATAGACTTGTGCTGACGCTGCAAAATGAAGTACAACAGCTCTGTGAATCGCTGTGTCACTCAACATGAAATACTAATAGCTATTCTAAATATAGGACATTCGTACAGAACATGAGAAATGTTCCCTCTCCCGTACCCAAGCAGCGAAACGGTGGCGCGGCGCAAGCTGCAGCGGCCACACACGCATGACTTGACAATTAGGGTGACGACTGTTCTAAAGTTTAGTGCACTTACACAATCAATGCAAATGTGCTGTTATAATTCTGAAGTGTGCCATTATTACGAACCAGTGTGTAATAATTGTGGATGAAATTGTTTATATTCTGTGAAGCTGAATGTGAAAGCTAATTTTCCCTGACGGAACCTTCCCCAGGGACAAATAAAGTGATTCTGATTCTGATTTGTGCTTTTTGAGATTAATATCTCATTAGCTGTTGAAATACAAACGTCTGGGCAGAGTCGTTAGTAACACTCGCTCTTTTTCTACTAGGACAGGTCAAAACATCTGCTTTGAAAAGGCTCTGTGAAGCCTCCTTTTTGTTTGTTTGTTTGTTTGCCTGTGACATTCTGACACCTTCTCTTTTATTTTTCCTGAAATTAAATCTTAATTCTGCGTTAACATCGGGATTCTGTCGTGCTTCATGATGCGTTGTGAGCTTAAGTAAATGTTTGCTATAAACCGTTTGATGTGTGACCCCTGTGACAGATCAGACCCCTCCCATGTCAGTTTTTGGACAAGGCTGCAGCATCTGATACATCTAACACCCCCCCCCCCCCCCCCCCCCCCCCCCCCCCCCCCCCCCCCCCCCCTACCCCCT
>CAAKHG010031921.1:15684-33557 GCA_901007715.1 Dactylopterus volitans
TGAAACAACCACCCCCCCCCCCCCCTGTCCTCACATGCTTTCCGGGAGCCATGTGGGATGTCCCCTCCTCCCCCATCTGTAATCTGGCCCTCCCTTTGGGGAGGAGAAACTCTTCTTTGTCCTGTGGCAGGAGCCTGGTTCCATCTGGTACTGAGGCCCAGCAGATTATGGATTCTGGGCAGCATGATCCCTCCTTTCATAGTGGATGGCGGACATCAAAGAAATACAGTAATTGTTATGCAAGCTAAACAACACACACACACACACAGTTAGTTATTCACTTCAAAGCCCAAAAGCAGAGGCCCGTTGCAGTTTGGAAAGTGAAAGACGGGGCTAAAAATGTCCCCCACCCGGCGCACAAAAATAGCACTGTCTCTTTAAATCAGCCAGCATCTGTCAGAATGAGAGGGGGGAGGCTGGCGCCTTGCGTGAAATGGTACCCTGAAGTGACATCATGCTCGGCCAATCAGCAGCCTCGCCTGCTGTCTCTCCTCCTCCGCTGCTCCCCGGATGAGTGTGTTCAGGCTGCTGAGGTCAGGAGCTGCTGCTGCTGCTGCTGCTGCTGCTGATGCTGCCGCCGCCGCCGCCGCTGCTGCTGCCGCCGGGGTGGAGGAGGGCATGCCGGCCTTGCGTCAGGTACAGTCGGTGCATCTGTGCATGTTACTCGGCTCTCTGTGCTGCTTGTGCGCTTCTTTCAAGGTGGGGGTGGTCGTCTCATTGGCTGTGGAAGGGTGCACGCTCAGGAGATGATGGGTGACAGTGGGGGAGGCTGGAGATGGCGTTTCATAACACTCCTCGCAGGATGTCGCCTCCCTGACTGCTACCAGAGTAGGGTGTGTGTGTGTGTGTGTGTGTGTGTGTTTGTGAGTGTGTGTGGGTGGGTGGTGCTTGTGTTTTGCTGAATTAAAAAAAAAAAAGAAGACGAAAAGAACATAATGTCTTACAGGGGTTAGAGGTTTCAAGTCATTTACGTTAAGCGTCTGCTTGATAGTTTGCGTTGCATGCATTGCATTGCATTGTAAGGACTGTTTCATGTAATTTGTGTATGTGTGTCTGTGTGGCAAACACAGACATGTCTGTGTGGCCTGGATTCTTTGGGAAGCATCTTCCCCAGTGCAATTTTTTTTATTTTTTTTTTTTTTATAAATTTCATTATTATGCTGCAGAGATGAATGATATGACAAACTGAGATGACGTCTCAGCACGCTGTGTCATCTCCCAGTCATCTAGGATATTTGCGGCTCTGCTCCTTCCCATGCATCAGATGCTGTCGGCACAAGCGTGCACTCACTTCCTGTACTGCTCTGAGGGGTTAACTCTTTGTGTCCGCCCCTCCAGATGATCGCGCTCCGCCGCAAACACCTGAGCCGCGGACTCGCCGGGGGTCGACGCACACCGACCCCAGTGACAGCGGACTGAGATGCATCCTGCTGTCGATAAGACCAGAGAGCAAAGGTGAGTGCCAAGATTTGAAAAAAATAACAAAACGCAGCGGCGGCAGCAGCAGCAGAATTCCCTTTAACGGTTGACTGTCAGGTTCCTCTTTCCGTTGAATGAAACAGCTTGCTCATGCTCTGACTCATAGCTGGATCAGCGTTGACTTCTGACTCTGTTTGCCGCGCTCAGGCCACCCTGGACCTTGACGGGTCCAAAGAAAGGCAGCGATGGCAAAGAGAGATTACCTGGTGGAGGCCGCCAAGCAGATCCGCATGGCTCTGGATAGCGAGGTCAATGAGGACTACGAGGCGGCTTTCAGTTACTACAAAAACGGCGTGGACTTGCTGCTGAACGGGGTTCAGTGTAAGTGGACCGCAGCTGACATACGGTACATGTCATTCCAGCATGCAAGCGCAGCCATGTGAAACAAGGAGTGGGACAGTCAGGGGACGGAGGGGGGGGGGGGTTGTTTCTGCAGTGGACCAGAATAAAAACAAGGAAGTCAAAAAAACCAAAGGTTAAACACAGATTTCCTCGCCGCGCATTTCCTCTGTTCGTGTGTAAATAATCAGCCGCGTCAGCAAACAGATTGAAGGCCAGCAGGTTAAGTTACGACAGAGTGGTGTCCTAGAATCAATCCACGGAAACAGCTACAGTAGTATTATTGTTTCTTCGGTGCTGTCTGAGAGTGTTTAACTGTCCTACAGTGGACCCCAACAAGGAACGTCGGGAGGCGGTGAAGAGAAAGACTACTCAGTATTTGAAGAGAGCTGAAGAAATCTTCATAACACATCTCCACGACAACCTCGGGAAGGGCAGCTCTCATTTAGGGGTGAGACCATGACTTCATGGCATTCAAAAGAAAAAACATCTGACTCAGCTAGCTTGCAATTGTCCCTCATTTGTGTATAGCGAGACGTCTTTAATGTCCTCTATACGCTCTGCTCAACCAGTAGTTCAGATGCAACTGAGTTGGGACAACATGGCTGCAATCATTGCACCTTTCACACTGATTCTGGATGAAACACTTAATGTCCACCTTCGCTTTCATCGGCAGGGTTACAGCAGTCTGAGATTCCGTCCAGTCAGACACCTGAGTTCACCGGTAGAGGATCTGGAGATGTGTAAGGTGGTGGGCGTGAGCGATAAGGTGAGACCAAAAAGTCACTAGTTCACTCTGGCATGGAGGTCATGTTATTTATTTAGATTTATCTTCTCAGGAAACGTTTCAGTCAGATACTTCAGGAATATTAGTTAGAATTTTGGTTGTATTTCTTTAGCATTGTGAGACAGAACTTTTCTTTACATTTGAGTTCATTTCCGGTGAAACATCACATCACACCTTTGTGAAAAAAAACAAGCATATTTGTAGGGATAACATGTTTTGATGTCATTTATGTGCATATACTGATTCGAGTGAGCTACTGGCCACGGCAACACGCATAATTAACTTTAAATGATAAAGCCGTGTATTGTGAAACTGCACTGCAACACAGCGTATAAAATGTGTCTTCTTTGAAACCGTAGCCTGAAAGTGTTATTTTCATTCCGTAGGTCCTGATTGTCCAAAGCATGGTTAATAAGGAGACATTTGTTGTGAAGGTGAGTATTCGTTGGCTCGCAGAGGCGCAGCAGCAAAAACTGGATGAGCGCTGGCTGAAACTGTAACACGGGGAAATGAATTCAAGCGCCTGGTTATCCAGTGTGACTGTGTCACCGCGCAGCGCAGCAGCGCTGCCGCGTGATTGGCCAGGCGATGGGAGCTCTTGTCCTCCATTCTGCCTCCCGGAGTATCACTCAGCTCTGATCTGCCTCTCAGACCTTCCAGCGACTGCACGTTGAACTTTAGTGACGAGCGAGCTGTAGAGAGAGAAAGGAGTGGACCTCCAAAATGGGGCAGAAGCACAAGTTTTTCGCTCCCTCGCGCGTGTTTTAAAGGGGCCGTGTGTTTCTGCAGAGTCTGATGAAGTCCAGCTGGGAGAGCAGAGAGCAGCCAACCATCATTCCTCAAGGGGTGCCGTACATGGTGAAGCTGCTGAGGTACTACGTCAGCGAGGATGCTGTGTACCTGCATCTGGAGCACGTCAAAGGTGGGCTGTTTTATTTTGAGGTTAGAATACTCCGAGGCCCCCTAAATAAGAATGTAATACTCTTGTCATATTCCTGATTGGTACTTCCAACTCTGCGCTCCCAGGCGGGAGGCTCTTCTCCAAACTCCACAAGCTGAGGACGGAGAAGGCCAAGGAACACCCAGAATGCATCGCTTCTGGCCAGCACAACATCAAGCTGAAGACCAGCTTCACCTCACCCACAATCAGCACAGACCACCAGCACAACAACAGCAACAGCGGGGGCGCGGAAATCCTCCCCCCGAAATTTAGCGACGAGAGTCCAGACGCCGACTACCCGACGTCATGGGATGAGACTCAGCAGCGGCTGGAGAGCTGCGGGACTCACTCCTACATCGAGGAGACAGGCTGCCTGCAGAACACCCGCTCGGCGGCGTCATTCTACACCAGGCTGGATCGGCTGACCCTGCTCTCCGGCCCAAGCAGGACGCAGCTCGGCACTCGCATCCACCCACCAGCCCCCAGTTTGTGTTTGCACTCCACTGAAACTCAGGAAAAGCCCGCGCTTCCTCTCTCCTGCGCTCGTGTCAGTCAGGCTCTGGATGTGATGTCAGAACTCCACGAGAGGAGAGCTGGAACCGGGCTGATAGAGTGCAGCTCGGACTTCGAGGTGGCCTGGAAAGCTGCGGACCCGGCACACAAAAGTGGGACACTAAACCCCTATGCAGTGACTGACAGCGATTTTAACAGCACGTTAGGACAAACTGCACCTTACACAAGTCAGACCTCATTTATAAAAGCGGGATCAGCAAACAGCGAAAGCAAAGGTTTGAGTTCCTCCCCTGCCATCTTGCATCTTCCCCTCCATTGCCAAACGCAGATCCGCGGCAGGGCGTCATGGGACACGAGCGGATCTCACCAGGCGCCCGTTCCAGGCGGAAACCCCGCAGACGCGGTTACGGGCTTGGTGCAGGGAAGCAAAGAAGCCAAGCAGGACGGCAGCAGTCCCACCACAGAGGAAAGGAACGGGATGGTGGTCGTCAGGAGCACAGACCGGGCCGTGTTCTCCGACCACGCGGACGCCAGGACCACGGCAGAGGGTCCCTGGGGTTTCTCTGCCTCGCTGTGCCACAGCACCGCGAGAAAAGGGGTGATGCTGTCAGCTGACAAGTGCAAAAGGGAAAGCGAGGTTGTAGAAGAAGCCCGCGAGCTGCTGACTCCTGGAGGGAAGTTGGCGCCCGCAAAAGACGGATCCCTTTCCAGCTGGAGCTCCTCCATCCATTTCGGAGCCCCAAACAACAGGATGGAGGACGCGGACTCTTTCCTGAAACCGGACAGGTCGGAGGGGCAGGATCAGGTCATTGAAGTGGACGGCTGGTGCCACATACCTCGGTTTCCTCTCAAACCCTCCAGGCCCACAGAGAAGACCATGCAGGCGTGCTGGGGGCTTCCCGAGGCGGAGGCGCGTGTGTGGGGGGCTCAGATCCTGCTGGCCCTGGAGAGTCTGCATCAGCAAGGCATCCTGTGTCGCGATCTCAACCCTCGAAACATCCTGCTCACCAGCAACGGTGAGTGTCAGACGACTGCAGGACTGCATGACGAGAGCGGGGATACATATGATTTTATGAGTGTTTGTAAATTTATATTTTTTACAGGAAAGGTTTGTTTGACATTTTTCGGGCAGTGGAGCGAAGTCCAGTCGGAGATAAGCCCCAAAGCCATGGAGCAGATGTACTGCGCTCCAGGTAAAACTACACCGCTGTCTGGCAAGCTGAGGTGACCCCAGTGGTCCCATATGTAGCCTGCCACCTTGTGGCAAGATGCGGCTCTGATGATGATGATGATGATGATGATGATGATGACACCTTTTTTTCTTCAAACTTGTAAAAAAAAACAACCAAATAATCTAAAACAAAAAAAAAGAAAAGGAAAAAACTAAACACATAATATTACTGAAGAAGTGCAATGCGTCTTAAATTCAGTGGTAACTCATTATTCAGTACTTCAGTAACATAAATCAATCACATGGTCAAAAAGCAGTTGGACAAAGTGTAAAGTTGCACCTACAGCTTTTTATTCGGGGTTCATTATTCCTCGTATGAGTGATTTATAAATATCTGTTTTCATTTACAATTTATATCATATACAACCACACACCATACAAATGTAAACAACTATCCAGATTTGACTTGTAACTTGATATAATAAAGAAAAAAATAATAATTCCATATCCCAATAATATTAACAATCCAAATAATATACATAAAAAAGAAACAGCTACCCTTGTTTTATGTACATCTCAAATATTATGAAAATATTCCCAATTCCCAATTTCATATACATCCCCATAATTTCATGCATTGAATGTGTGTACTCAGTCCCAGTCTTGGCTATTGAGATATTGTTTTTGCGTATCAGAATCAAAAGTAGTGGTCTTGAGCTGGACATTGATTAGTGCAACATGGACCCGAAGGCTGTTTTTAACACCAGTGATCATTTTCTTGGTCTTGATTTGGACATAATACAATCAGAATCAGAATCAGAATCACCTTATCAATCACGCACGAAATTGTAGGTCGCCCTCACTGATACATGAAAAAAAACAAGTGTTTTATTTGAATATAACGGAATACAAACCTTGAACTTTTGTGCTTGAACGCTGATATTGTTTGTCAACAGAAATAGGGGGTGTGTCCCGGGTAACGGAGGCTTGTGATTGGTGGAGTCTCGGGGCTGTGCTGTTTGAACTGCTAACAGGGATGGTAAGCAAAGGCTCCAACAGCAACAATTGAACACTCTTACATGTGCAAACCCTGCTATTATTATTTTTTTTTTAAATATGCACTCTGCTCACTGTGCCTGCAGCCACTGTGGCAGCTCCACCCTGCTGGAATCCACTCCCACACCCAGCTGCTCATCCCGGACCACCTGAGCCCTGCAGCTGCATCACTGCTCACTGAGGTTAGAATCACGTGAAAGCCTTCCTCACCAAAGAAAACGACTCACGAACAGAAAGCAGACGCAGTGTCACAATTGATCCCAATCAGAAAAAAAAACAACCTTCATCGTTCTGCTCCACAGCTGCTTCAGTTTGATGCGGGCTACCGCCTGGGGTCAGGGGGAGGAGGCGTGAGCGACATCAAGTGTCACCCCTTCTTCAGCAGCGTCTCCTGGAAAGCCCTGAGCTGCTAAAAGCATCCACCTCCGATTCCAGCACCAGGCGCGAAGATGAACACCCCCCGAGCATCACCGTGTGGCCAAAACGGGATACAGAAGCAGAACTTTTCCATTTCGTGGGTCCCAAAGAAAAATCGCATAATAAAAACTGAAAGAACAAAATGGATCGACCATGTCCCTCCCAAAGCATGAAACAGAATTATTACCTCAGCCTCAACACATCTGGAGACTCGGAGCTTCTGATATGGGAACCTAAGGAACCTGTGATGCAATGTTGATAGCTATATTTTATTATATTTTTTATCGTGATTATAAATGACATACACATATTGCAGAAAAACAAGGATATTAGGCAATAAATGGTTTCCTAACAGATGATTTCATTGGTTCAAAAAAGTTTGAATGGCCCCATAAAGGAGCTGAGGGCCTTTTCAGCTTTGTATATGCAAGGCCATAAAATATTAATCTTACACTTGCAACTTTTCATGATCTGCTAATTTTACTTTTAAAAAAAAAAAATCAAAACAGAGTCAGGACAATTATTCCAGTTCACTGAGGCAGGTCTTGGACATCTGTTTGCAAGTTAAGGAGGTAGCATGAAGGCAGGATGGTTATTAATCATTTATCAGCAGTCCGCAATGACAGACCATAAAATAAACGCCAGAGGACATCATAAATGCTGATCCTCATGTGCACCGCCTGGTACATTCAGAACCCTATTTAATTTTTCATTTTATTCTATAAAAGTCCTTTTTTTTCAAAAATAAATTCTTCTACTTTGCTACTTAAACGATCGACACAAAAGTACAAAAAAAAAACAACCCAAACAAGTGTGACAGTTGAGTAACGCAGATTTTATTGTTTAAAACTTTTCCTTAAATAGTCTTTTCTTACATAGCATAGAGAGAATCATTCCCAAATTTCATGAAACGGATGGCATAAATTCTCAGATTTCTTAGCTTTGACGGGTTATAACATAGTGTTTCCTGGCGTCCAGCCCCCACACGTGCTCGCTGGTCCTCCCTCACCCACAATAATGTCATGGTACTATGGAGTTTGTCTATCTTTTGTCGCTCATCTTCACGATCAGATGAACGGTTTTCAGATGCATGTAGAAAAATTACACATGGCGCAAAAGAACGACGGAGAGCCTTTTTTTTTTTTTTTTTTTGATCTAAAGGGCCAGCACCACGGAAACCGCCGACCCAGACTTCCCTCCACAACGGTACCAAAACTTTCTATCATAGCCAGCCTTCATTTGTCCCAACTGTTGTCCAAAAGCTTTTTTTTTTTCCTAGTTAACCATATAACAATACATCAACTGCAGTTACAATAATGTTCATTAGGTGAGTACAGCCACTGGTTGTGCAGGGTGGGTTTTTTGTTTTGTTTTTTATTTGTTTATTTATTTATATTTATTTTTTTTTGTTGTTTTGGGTTGGGCCTGGGGATCCAGGAGGGTTCACATGTCGAGGAGCAGCACTCTGGGATCCTCCACCACTGACTTGATCTTGCGCAGGAAGGTCACGGCCTCTCTTCCGTCAATCAGACGGTGATCATACGTCAGCGCGACGTACATCATTGGACGGATCTCCACCTGCACGGCAGAACGGCACAGACGTCAATCACACAGTCTTGGGATAACAAAGAGTATGATGAAAAAAAAAGGGTATGACTGACTTGATATGAATATTTAAATGAGGATGACTTTGATATCCATAAAGTGCTTAATAGGTTCATCAAACCACCACCCAATGTGAGGTTTATGCAACAGCTGCACTAAATTAACAGCATTGGTAATTACAGGAATGAAATAATTAAAAAAAATTTTTTCTGTACTGGTTGATCCACCAGTATGTAGAAGCTCTTTAACCGAAATGATATTCTTCAAGCTATAATGTAATTATTATTGTTATCCATGACTTTTCGAATTTACTGTTTTACAAAAAAACAACAACAACAAAAAAAACAAACAGAAAAAATAGTAGAACTCATTGTTATTTCTTGATTAAGATGTTAAATTCTAATTATTTACTTGCATTTCTGAACAGAAGAAAAAATAGTTTTAGTGGTTGAACATTTTCGATTGATTTCCAACTACTCAGAGAAGCCCAGTGAGCCGGCTCAAGTTTGGGTGTAACTTGGGAATTCGTTTTGAAATTCCTGATTGCTGTTCAAAAGGGTAAATGTGTAAAAATGAAATACTGTTGAATTCAAAAACAACAACAGCAGTCCAGCAGGACTAACATGGTCGATCACTACATGGCAAATAATTCACCAGCAAGTGTAGCAGCGTCAGAAAACCGAGAGACCCAACATTCATGATATGCATGATCCTGCGTCTCTTGTCATTCGATAATTAATTGAATGGGTTGTGTCCAAAATTATAGAAATGTGGAATTCAATTAGTGAGGGAAAAAGCAGGTGGTCCTTATTTAAAGGATGACGCCGGCACATGTTGTACATGCATGAAAACCTGAGAAAAGCGTGTCATTCCGGGCATCGTTCATAAGAACAGGCTGCTCGGCTAAAATTGTCTCCAACGCTATAAAATGGAAAGCAAAACCAGAGAGGCGCGGAAGACGACGACAGACTGCCATCCAAACGCATCCAAGAATAGCTATGACGGCAAAGACTCAGCCGACGATCGGCTCCAGGGTGATCAAAGACGCTCTGAAGTTACCTGCGAGTACTGCGACAACTAGAAGACGCCTGTGTGAAGCAAGAAGCCCCCACAGGGTCCCGCTGTTAAAAAAAAAAAAAGACGCGCTGAAGAGGACACAGTTTGCCAAAGAACACATCGACTCGTCTAAAAGGGAAACGGAGAAACATTTTGAGAGCTGATGAAAGCAAGGTTGTTCTTTTTGGGTCCAACAGCCGCCCCCAAAAAACTGGTTTCAAGCCACAGCTACACTCTGAAGACAGTGAAGCATGGCGGCGCACAGCGTCGTGGTGTGGCGACGGTTCTCTTTCTATGGTGTCGGGCCTATTTATCGTATACAAGGGATCAGGGATCAGTGTGCATATATCAAAACACTTGAAGAGGTCATGTTGCCTTATGCTGAGGAGGAGAGGCCCTTGAAATGGGTCCAATCCAAGAAATGCAGAGGGGAATGTGGACTGTTGTCAAATCATCCAAGGCTGGAAAACCTGTTCACAGGTGCCAGAAGTTGGTGGACTCCACGCGACACTGACGCCAAGCAGTTCTCAGAAACAGAGAATATGCACAACTAACTATTAGCTTGGTGATTCACAGGAATGCTAAACCTTAAAGGACTTTTCAGTTTATACAGTAAATTTGAGTTTTTGAAGAAAAATGCAGGCTGCTGTTTTTGGAACAGCCCAATATTCATTGTTCTTAATTCTCTGTAAAGTAATTAAAACACCGATACATTTTTTTTCATGTGTTTTGATTAAGAATATAATGTGCACTGGTCCAAATGCATGGAAATAAAAACTATTGTAAGGTTTTTTTTAGCTTTCCTCACGTTTTTTTAAACACACTATTATTTTGAACACAACTGTATCTATAAAACCTTAAATCAGGTGGTGCTCTAATAAATGTGTGAAGCACTGTAACATTGTATTAACCGCCTAAGAGTGAGGATATATAGTTAATTTAATTATTGAAATGGTGGCTGAATGATGACGATTCACATGACACCGACATGCGCGGGTGTAGGTGGAGCCAGCGAGCCACGTGCTTTATTAAGAGTGTGTATGGCAGCTGATTGGAGCTGTGCACCCTGCAAGCTCCCTCTCACGCTCGACAATGTGATGCCAGACATCACCAGCGCATCGTTGGCTTCCTGTGACTGAGCACCGACACTTTACTGATGAGAATTCACTCCTATAAAAGCACAACGGAGCGGCACGCCGGCAACGCAGCGCTCTGCTCTGGTCCGTCACGTAGAAACGGAGGATGGCGTCACCCTGTGGCTCTCTTTGGTATTGCGGTGAAACCTTGACATGGCCATACTTAAATTATAGACGCTTTGCTCCCTTCCCGCATTTCCTGCTACGGTAGTGACACTGTGAAAAAAGCTAAGGCGTTTTTCTTGTTGTTGCATGATGTACCCTTCAGTCCATAAACTTTAAATGACCTACACGCCGGCTCAATTTTGGACGCCATTGCGTTTCTAGACGGCGTCAAAATAAATAAATAAATCAATAAACCAACCTTGCCGGCGATGGCAACGGGCCTGTCGAAGATGCCATGCATGCCGAGGATGGCAGACTGAGGTGGGTTGATGATTGGGGTGCCGAACATGGACCCGAACACGCCACCGTTGCTGATGGTGAAGGTTCCTCCATCCATGTCCTCAACAGCCAGCTCGTTCTTGCGGGCCTGGAAACATTCACAACCATAGACCACGTCACGGTGATTTGACGAAATATCTTATATGTGGAATACATCTTCAAATACCTTATATGTGGAATGTATTCACATGTAATATCTTACCTTTTCACCCAGCAAATTGATGGCCTTCTCGATATCAGCAAAATTCATCCCCTCCACGCTTCTGATTACCGGAACCACCAGACCCTGGCAGAGAGGTCGCACGACTGAATTTTCTACTCTTCACACGGGAGCCAAAAATACCATCACGCAGTTGCACTTAGAGCTACATACAATCCAGCCATCTTACCTTTGGCGTGGCCACTGCCACACTGATGTCCACGTAGTCCCTGTACACAATCTCTTTGGTTGTGTCATCAATCACTGGAATCGCAAAGACAGCACAAATGTTACACGCAGAAACGTATGTAAGATCGATTTCCTTCTCCGAGCAACATGTGAGTACAACGGTGGGGACGACTTTTGATTCTTTTTTTTTTTATTAAAAACGCAGACCACCGAGTCTTCGCTGGGGTTTGTGTATGTAGGTCAGGGTGGAGCAAGGGCAGTAAATAAGTGAGGTGGTTCAGAGGTTGGGCTCAGAAAGATGCCACAACTTGTTCCTTTACTGACACGGTTCCAACCACTTGATGCAAAATGTGCAAACACACAGTCAAATTGAGACCACAGAGTGAGACTGTTCAGCAGTTTCGAGGTGAAATCTTTACCGCCGTTGACAGCAGGCTGGTCAGTCAGAGCGTAGGCAGCAGCCTTCACAAACGCAGACATGAAGCCCAACTTGATGTTGTGCTTCTTCAGGAAGGCGTCTTTGTAGGTCTTCCTCATCTCTGTGATGTTGCTGCGCAAAAATAAGACAAATGAATAAATAACCAGAAGTGCTACAATGTGGCATTAAGGCAACGGGCGGGGTTGAGGTTTATAGGGCATTAAACACCAGCCAGCCTGTGGATATGATGGCAGATTGAAATAGGTGGTCATAATTTCAATTCAGATTAATACAAAATATGGAGAGTGGATTGTCCGTGCTTAGAGTCGTTAGGTGGGAGTGACTAGTGATTAACATGTTTAATCGCAAAAAAAAAAACTAAACCACTTCACGTTTGTTATACTGGTCACTTTTATTCAATAGGCCAATGACCTCCAGTCCATAAGAACGGTGTAATAGCAAAGTTTTCAGGATTCACTGAATTTTTTGGGGGATATTTATTTGAAAATAGTGTTTATTAGATAAACAATTACTCTTTATATTAAAAGGTTTGTTTACATAGAAACAATAGTACTTCACATACTGTCAACATTTATGACAAACGGCCCACAAATGTGACAAAATTTTAATACCCTGCAAAACTCTAATGGCACTGTTGACTTCATTGTTTTAGGAAGGTTGCGATCAGTATACGGCATGATTTAATTTTTTAGTCTCGGTATCAAGATACAACTGAAATATATAGAAAATATTCTAAAGTTCTATTCAAATAGAATCATCATGCCATAGCTTTTGGAAAGCACCTGACACTGGCCACGTCTACAGGCGCACAATATTCTGTTTTTTGTCCTTATTCTGAAAAAGTTGTTTACATGGCAAATGAAAATTAATATTCCCCAAAAATTTCCATTTACATGCAACTGTGCATACCCTGATTAATGTATCCAATATTGAGCAATTTTCTTTTTTGTTCTTTTTAGACTGCAGTTGTGTCTTTCTCGTCTTGTATCATCATTGTCACATTTTTGCAAATTTGCACACAGCAAATGCAGTGAACAGGCAACGAGACTGCGGGTCGCAAGCTGTCATAAAAATCCAAATAACGCTCATATCGTTAACGTGCTTTTATACATGTCTAGAGAAAGTTCCTACAACAAGAATAATTCCAGCACATCTCATGTCTTCACTGGAAAGCGAGTGATTCTGAATAAGGCCAAATTAGGAATACTCGTGCTTGTCATATGACCTGTGACAAAGTCTGAATATTAGTGGAAAATTTGTGTGCTTGTAATGATACTCAACCCAAAGAAACTGGACCTGAATATTGGGGTATATAATCTATATGGGATCATCTGGACAGAGAAAACAATTGAAGAAAGTCCAGGTCAAAAGCACAACTGTGGGGAATGCTGAGGGAAGCTCGGCAGAAAGTAAGAACTACATGATCTTCAGGGATGTCTTGCGAGTTCAAGATGAGCTGAGTGTAAAAGAAATACTGACTTTAGCTCATAGAAAACACTGTGTTCTTTGCACCTACTCACTTTATTTCCCTGTTGTATCTTGAAAGAGAGACTTAAAAATAAATACGCATGTATGCACGCTTGCTACAAACTTGCTAAAACAGCTAACCTGATATTAACCAAAGAGTTTTACCGGCCAATATCTATTGCTATAAAAGAACACTGTTGCACATTTAAAAGTACTAACCTAATGGTGGCCTAAGACTCTTCCGCAGCCCTGTTTCTTGCTATAAAAGAACGCTGCTACAGATTGAGGTGAATTAAAGCTATTGTAATGGGCCTGCTAATCATTTCAGCATTGCTCATTTTTCTCCTGTATCTCTCTTTTTAATTGTTTGTTTTCCTGTCTCTAACCCTGTTGAAGCTCTAGGGTTTCTCCGCTAACATAATTAGCCCCTCCCAAGACACAGACTCTCCGAGAAAGGAGAGAAGAAGCGATAAAAATCTTCACTTTCTAGAGCCTGTAAATCTTATTGGGCTGTCATAAAAGCCCATATCGGTTGAGGCAGCCCTTCCACTCAGAGCACAGGTCTCTGTGGGCCCCTGCAGATGCTCCAGCCTCCTGCTCTGACTAGCTCCTTCGGCTCCAGATGAGCCCTAGCCTGGGAAGTCTTCCTCCAGACCGTCAATGTCAATCCAATTAGGATACATAGAAAACCCTGAATAGCTGAAAGATGACACCACACATTTGCGGAGAAGAGAAATCCTCAAAGTGTCCTCTTCAGCGCAGAGGGCAAGTGCAGACAATAACATTTCCTTGTAAATTAATAAAACTGGTTTTAACAATTCTTATCTTTGTTTCAGATGGAATTACGGCCAAATATTTACATTCCACTGTTTAAGAGGATATCGGGTTTCAAAAAGCTTTTCCTATTGGGCAGATTCCAATCTATAACCATTTGTGCAAGTGCTGTTCTGGCTTTTAAGGCAGATACGCATACAGTATGTACAGTTTGCGTACCTGCACACTTGAAAAATCTTTCTAAAACACGAGAACACTGCGGGATTCTTCACCGCACAAACTCAGTGGCCTCTTTTATATGTGATCTATTAATGTGCAGTTTAATGTAGCACAGCATTTTTCTCATTTATCATCTAAAACGGCAATGAGGGCTTAATGATGTAGGTCAACCAATTTAGAATTTCCTACCTCATGTCAACCTCATTAAATGTAGTCAACATTGCACAGGTGTTTTGGGCTTCCTTCAGTCTCTGGGCAATTCTCAGTCTCATGCGGTTCATCTTAACCTAAATTCACAAAAAAAAAGAAAAAAAAGAATCATCAGTCAATGGTTCAAAACTGTACACAATCATTTAACAAGCCTTTTAGTCATTAACTACTCTATAAAACATCTATAGATATTCATAGATGTCGTAATGTTTGCACCTTACCCTGCTCTCTGTCCTGGCTCCTTTAGCTGCTCCATCTGCATGGGGTGCTGGTGCAGCAGGAGCTGCAGTGGGCTTGATGGCTGAGACTGTGAAAAAGATATACAAGGGCAGTTATTATATCTGCACACTGGTTTAGCTGCGGGCCGGAGCCGCTGCCTGCACAGCCCAAGAACGATTAATCATGTATGCCACAGGTCAAGAGCACAGATGTCAAGCAAAACAGTTCTCATATGACACGGCCCGTCTGTCCGATGACAACTAACCTGGTTTGGTTTCCATAGCATGTGCTGGCACAGGTGGCACAGGGGGCATACTGGTGGGAATGGGGCCCACAGCTGAGGGGGGAGGAGGTGGAGGGGACGGTGGAGCAGCAGAAGGTGGTGGAGGCGCTGCGGCGGCCGGAGCCTCAGCTTTCGGAGCTTCTGCAGCCTTGGGAGCTACAGCTAGAGCACAGAGGTGAGTAGTTAGGATACAGATTTCAAGTCATTACCGAAATAATGCAAATTTGTGTTAATATTGGATTTTTTTTTTTAAGAAAGCAGTGCTAAAAGACCTCCTTTTCGAAGCTTGAAGAGAGGAGTTCCCCCTTCGACTTTTCCTCCATCAGGTACCAAAAGCTCCTCGATCACTCCAGAAGCAGGTGAGGGGACCTGCACTGATGTCTGATGGCAAGAAGAATTATGAATATTCACAAGTTTTATACTGTTAAAATCTCTTACATTTTCTAAAATATACATCTGTGCTTCAACCATTGGCAGACATGAATTTGTAAGTCTGACTGGGAAACTGACTGGGAAAATTCTTAATTCCATTTTGAATTTCAAGGCAAACTTTACCATGCTGCTGTACATTTTTTTTTACTAATTTCAAACATTTTTCATGATGAAAATGAGTGAAAAATACAATTTAGGCTAAAAAGAGGCACTCTTAAAAACAAGCAGGCTCGTCAGGAACACACACACTGTACATGTGTAGGTTCCAGCCGATGATCCATGTTTGAAAAGGAGTGTGAAGTGTTTCTCATCCAACCTTTACCCATTTTTTAAAATCCTTTCTATAGACATTATTAAATAAAAATTCAACTAGTCACCACCAGGGATCATGATATGTATCATAACAATGTCACACAACACAGCACCAATAAAAACAACATAAATATCTTCAATTATGTCATATCCACTGGTGGTCTTCCACTTTTTCTAAGCAAAATACCACAATCACAAACAATCAGAACTACCATAAAAGTCCAGTAAATTTACTGTGCTTTACCTTGTCAGTCTCAATTTCGCACACCACCTCGTCCTCTGAGACAGAGTCTCCGACAGCTGTAGGAAGACACCAAATTGACCATATTATCTTGTTTCTGGTTGTATTTTCATCCATTTGATCAACATCAGAAGACAACACGTACCTTTTTCCCACCTGACATCCCCTTCTGTGACAGACTCTGCAAATGCTGGGGTCTTAACTGTGACAACTTCATCTCCTGGAGGACAAAGACAGGGTTAGTGCATTCCACACACCACACATCAGGTTATTCATCTAAGTGTAACAATGAAACAGGTAGGAGCAGACATACTGTAGGCTACAGAGGTCCTGAAGTACTGGATTTGGAAGACGCTGGACCGGGGATCAGATTTTCTGAAGAGAGCGGAGAGAAAGAAAGAAAAAAAAAACACATCTGAGAGCAATTTAAAACCAATTATCCATGAATGCTGATTGGTGCTGAAGTCTCTGAGCGCATGAAATGACACATGGCCTAATTCGCCTTTCTGATAAATCAAAATTTGAAGACAATTATTGGCTGTTGTAAAGAGAGGCTGCTCGCTTTAAAATAGCCTTAGGAATGTTTGCGTGGTAGGACCCTGACTGCTCTCAGACTGCACATGTCAGAATAAATAACACCTCATTCCTGAGAGCTGACACACGGGAAGGGAGCGGCAGCAGCTCTTTGCCTCTGACAACAATTTGGTGTTTTTTTCGTTAGCGTGTATACTTACACAGTGTTTTTGAAAGTGACAGGGGGGCTAGCTGACAGAGCTGCTGAAAGGACAAGAGAAGCATGTAAAAAGGATTATCCGGCCAAAGGCAGAGAGGTTTAAGACTGGTCGTTTGAACAGTAAACACAGATACCTGTGGTGGCCCGACGCGCTAACACATTATTGCCCTGTGGGGAGACACAGTCGGTTACTGGAGGGAAGCAGCTGATGAAGTGTAACGCTAATGGGAGAGAGTTTCAACAGTTGGCATTGCACGTAAGAGGCAGCAGGGACAACAGCAGCGAGAGGACTCGGTCCACTGTCAAAGGTCACTTCGGCACACCAGAAGATGACCTTCCGGACAAACATGTGCTGCTAGCATGAGATCTGAACCGACCAAAAACAACCAGCGAATTCTAACTATTGCAGCAAAGCGTATTGATCTACTTAAGTAACGGGCACTGGGACATTATGTCTGCATGACCTCGTTAGCCGACCACGCAAAAAACTCTCAATACCCTCAATAGAGAAAAAAAGAGCACTGAAATACGGCCGATAAGTTTGCAAATCTG
Source organism: Dactylopterus volitans (assembly GCA_901007715.1). NCBI lineage: Eukaryota > Metazoa > Chordata > Actinopteri > Syngnathiformes > Dactylopteridae > Dactylopterus > Dactylopterus volitans. Next base: position 32,897 of record CAAKHG010031921.1, read on the forward strand.
GGCGTCGTTTCCTCTCAAAAAAACCGCACTATGACCTCAGCGTGATAGCTAGGAGCAGCCTGCTGTCTCACCCATACATTTACATAGCGCAGGCTAGCGTTAGCGCCTCCCTGCTAGCAAGGATAGGCGAGTTTGCGAACACTTCCTAGCTACAAGGACATGGACCGCCGCCGTGGAACCACGTCAAACGTGTTCGATAATCCGCGGCGAGATGCGAGGCCCGCGTGGGCGACCGCGGGCCGCCGCTCTGCACTTCGAAAAACAAGCCGTGGCGGGGACCTGTGAGGCGAAGTGTCATACTGTCCTTGGCTCGCAATGTTACGGGCCTGTATGTGGCCTACAGGCGGCGGGCTAGCTGCTGCCGATGCTAGCTGTCAAGAGAGCCGAGCTCCCGGCGCGCTCGACCCCCGGCGAGGAGCCGCCTTCGCGGCTGTGGACCGCGGCGCGCTACCCACGCTCCGTTGCCTACCTGGCGGATGGCAGAGAGGGAACGACCGAAATTCCTGGTGAGACACCGGGAATGGGATAGCATGGTGGCTGTGTGACAGCAGCCTGTCAATGGAAGGGAAACTCCGGGTGCACCGACAAGCTAGGCGCTCGCTCGCAGGAACCGAGGAAATGGAGTGGGACGTACCAAGGCGAGCGGAGGGCCGGGGGGGGG